>PVLD010021675.1:0-31011 GCA_004027595.1 Dinomys branickii
CCTACTATCTTATCTATAATTTGGTATTTCCTTTAATGTTTTTGTGTTAACTAATGTGAAGATAACTATGTAATACAACATCCAATTCTAATTCCCTACTATATTCTGTATAACTTTGTATTTTCTGTATTGTTTATGGCTTTTCTGGTTCATATGTCTCCATTCTTTTGTCTTTAAAATAAAATTAAAAAAAAAAAAGAACATAGCTATAAAAGCTGTCTTAATACTTTTATCTGGTAATTCCATCATCTCTATCGTTTCTGAGTCTGTTTTCTACTACTGTAACTCATTTTCCTCCTAGTTACGAACCACAGCTTCTGGCATGTCTTGTAACTTTTAATGTGATGCTAGACGTTGTTTTACACCGTTGAGTGTCTAACACTGTTGCCTTCAAGAATGTTCGACTTTGTTTTGGAAGGCAATTAAGTTACTTCTGGTTCAGTTTGATAGTTCTGAGGCTTGTTTTCAAGATTTGTGCAGAAGTTGTCCAGAGCAGTCTTTAAGGATGTTTTTGCGCCAGTACTAAAATGTGGCCATTCTGGGTGTCCACCGAGTACCCTAAATAGACAATGTGGATTCTATTCTGATGATAGAAACACTTCTCCGCACTGGGCTCTAGTTAGCTCATTGCTTCCTGGTCATTTTCTCAAACTACTTGGAGTTTGTTGACCCTGCAGTATGCATGAGTGGGCAGGCTCAAGGAGAACCTATGGAGGGGCTGTGGATATAGCTTGGTGGCACAGTGCCTGCCTTGCAAGCATGTGGTCATGAGTTCGATTCCTGATACCACCAAAAAAAAAAAAAAAGAGAACCTATGAGGATTCCTAGAATGACTTTTCCATATAGCTCTCCCCTCTCCAGAACCCTGCCCCAGCCCCTTCAACTACAATGTCTCCAGTACAGTTAAGTCCACTGTGCTCTGCTTGGGATCCCTAATCCTGATCCATGATTCAAAATATGCATCTAAACCAGGGATGGCGGTGCAGGCCTGTCATCCCAGCACTCGGGAGGCTGAGGCAAAAGATTCTTACAAGTTCCAGGCCAGCCTGGGCTATATAGTGAGATCCTGTCTCAATAAACTCTCTGTCTCACTACCTTGTCTCAACAAACAAACAAAAACCAAACAAGGATGTGGACAGAGAGTCAAGATAATCAGAGGGCTCATTTTTACTTTCCCTTTCCCAGATGTAATGGTTGATACATTGTTTCCACTTGAGAAGTGTATAAGTTTAAGTAAGGGACTCAGTAGGGAGCCAGGGTCCTCACTTTGTGAACATCTTCATCCTGTGCAGGAGGAGGGCGTGGAGATGGTGTGAGTGCTGCAGCTGCCCCCAGGCGGGACAGCCTGCTTACAGTGTAAGGGAAGAAAAGGGGCTTGTCCCCGCCCCTTCTTGCTCCTGCTGCTTTTGCTATCTTTCTGCTGCCTTGAACTGCTGCCCCTGTGCCAGGCCACCCTGCCTTGGAGCCAGCTGATTTTGCACTGAAATCTCTACAAACTGACCTAAGTAAATCTTCCCTTCCTTAATTTTAGGTGTCAGGTATTTTGTCTCAGCAACGAAAGAAAAAGTAACCAGGGATCACAGACAGGTTTCCTGTTTAAATCAAGAATTACTTCCGTTCTAATCTTGAGTTTGGGGGTGGGGGATGGGGCGGCACTGGGGACTGAACTGAGGACCTTCACCCTTCACCTGAGCTGTGTGCTCAGCCCTTTACATTTTTATTTTCTGAGGGAGGGTCCTGCTAGATAACTGCCCATGCTGGTCTTAGACTTGCAATCCTCCTGTCTGAACCTCCTAAGTAGCTGAGATTACAGGCTTGTGCCACCACCTTGGCAAGGAACTGTTAAATTCTTGTAGTCTGATTAATTTGAATTTCTCTTCAGTAAGTATAAACCAGGTTATATTCTTAAAAGGAGGGAAAAAAATGTCCTGAAATGAAATAAACTGCAAATAGATACGACATCTTCATAAGGATGTAGTAACTACTTGAATCAAATTTAATTTTTGAATAATCACTATTAAAAACAATAACCAAGATTTTTATTTATTTGTCATGCTGACACATAATTGTAAAATTTATGGGATATAATATGTTGTTTTGATATCTGTAAACACTGTAATGAACAAATCAGAGTAATTTAACATATCTATCACTGCAAACATTTATTTTTTTTTTTTTTGTAGTGAAACATCCAAAATTTTCAAGTTTTTTGTGGGGGGAGTGGCAGGGACACCAGGAATCAAAATCAGGACCTAGCACTTACAAGGCAGGTGCTTTGCCACTGGGCTATATCCCCAGCCCCTCTTCAAGTTATTCTAAAATAATTTTGTTAACTACAGTCATACTACTGGGCAAAACTTTGAAATTATAATCACAATGCATAACTTAACTCACAAGAAAAAGTCTTTAACAGCTGAAATAGGAATGTATTTTGTAACAAATAGCTGGGTTTTGGCCAAACACACACAGCTGAGTTTCAGCCCCCAAAAGATCAGACCATGTCCAACCAAGGAAAAGGCCTCAACATAAACTAATTAAGTTTATTTCTGTACTGAATTCTGTCGAGCTGTAAAAGCATGTTACCCTTGCTACACAGCAACACTTTCTGAACTCCTTTCCATTTGGAGTGCTGCCTCATTCATCAACTGTTCTTTGCTCAAACTGTTAGATTTGACTAAAACTTTTTTTAAACACGTAAGAGCATTGCAAGTACCAGAAATGTATGGCACTCTTCCTGCATTTCCCCCCACAGGATTAGCGGGTGTGTATCACCTGTTTCTTCTTAGCTCATTTATTTCACTGTTCTTTATCTTTTCAGTTGCTAGACTATGCAAAACTGCAATCTGCCTTTTCTATCTCTTCTGAATTAGGAAGTTTAATGCTATCTATGGTGACTTCACAGGTGATCCTGTCATCTTCCTCCTTGGACTCTGAACTGTCCTCTGAACTGTCTTGGGAACTCTTCTGAACTAGCCTCTTCTTTGGAATCCATATGACTCATCTCACATCAGACTACATCCGTATCTATACCTTTGCCAAGAGTCCCTTCGGTACTTTTTTTTTGTACTGGGAATCAAACTCAGGACCTTGCACTTGCCAGGCAGGCGCTTCTGCTGCTGAGCTGTATCCCTGACCCCTATCAGTATTTTCAATACAGTTATGAAATGACCAGGCCAAGCAGCTTCCATTTCTTAGCTTTTCATTGGCCTGTGCCACTTGTGGGAGAACGTTCTTCCCTTGGTCTGTTTTTCCTCGGTTGTGGCCCACGGTCAAGAGCTCTTTGGACACTAATACCCCTCCTTCCACCACCCCAGCATTCCTGGGAGGGCAATGAAGAAATCTAGGTGGGGAAGACCCACCATGCCTCTTCAGCCCTCTTTTCTTTTTAAAGCTTAACATTCATTTGGGTGCTTACTACATAAAATAATAGGTAATCAACCAACCTTGGTGAACCCAGAGGCACATTCCCTTGAGCTACTCTATATATGACCTTAGGCTAATTATTTTGGGGGGTTTTTCTTTTGTTTTTCTTTTTGAGACAGGGTTTCACTATGCACTTCCAGCTGGCCTTGAACTCACAACGATCCTCCTGCCTCAAGCCTCCGGAGTGCTGGGATTACCGGTATGAGCCACCACATCTGGCTATATCTGGCTATTTTGGGGTTTTTTGGCACAGGGTCTCACTATGTAGCTCAGCTTAGCCTTGAACTCACTGTGTAGCCCAGGGCTGGCCTCAAACTCATGGCAACCACCCTACCTCAGCCTTCCAAGCGTGTGAGCCACCATGCCTGGTTTGACCTTAGGCTAATCTCCAAGCTTCATCTGTACAGCTCATCATCTATAAAACAGAGAAAATAAACCTGCCTTGCAAAGAGTTGTAAGGATAAAATAATACATAAGTCTTCTACAAGAGCACCCACTGCCTCGTAGCTGATAGCTATCACTACTGCTAATTCAAAGGAATAAAAAAAAAAAAAAAAAAAACAACAAAGGAATGTGGAGTTTGTTAGGACTCACCTCCTAGAGTTAATGAAATAGTCCAATAGACAACAACAATAAACATTACACAAGAGTTCTCTGAACTGGTCTTCTTTGCTTTTCTTTGGTCTCAGTGGATGCCAAGCAGTAAATGGGCCTGTTACCTTCTGAAACATACCCTTCAGGAAATATGGAAAGAAATATGAAGGAAAAAATGAATGGCTTACATTATGCCAAACTGAAGTCTTACAACAGAATATCAGCCTTGCAAACCACACTAAAGAATCAGCATGGTGGCTGGAGGTAGCTCAGGGGTAGAGTATTTACCTAGCATGTAAAATACCTGGGTCCAAACCCAGCATTGCAAAAAAAAAAAAAAGTCAATACAGCATCTTCATTTTATTTTTTTTCTTTTTTTTTTTCCGGTCCTGGGGATCGAACTCAGGACCCTGCGCTTGCTAGGCAAGTGCTTATTCCACTGAGCTATATCCCCAGCCAGCATCTTCATTTTATATACAAAACATCTCAAAGGGATTATTATCTGGATTGGGGCTTGTAGTGTATCATTTTAAAAACCAACACCTAAGCATCATGGTGTATGCCCAGTCTCAGCACTTGGGAGGCTGAGGCAGAAGAGCCTGGGCAACACAGCAGAGGGCCCCATCTCAACAAATACCCTTCATCTCAAAAGCCCAAGATGAACATCATGACTTCAAAGAAGCCTTCCTTGACTCTTCTAGTCTGAAGTTATATCTCCCTCTGCCAAAGTAACAAAGAGATCTCTTATACTAGTCACCACATTCTACTCTGTAGCACAGGTTTTGGGGTTATACAACTCTTTGAATACAAAACTGAAATAAAAAATCTCTGAACTGGACAGGTAGTAGCAGTAGCAGTTACCTGGACCCAAGGACAGGACATTTATTTATTCAGCACTAGGGACTGAACCCAGGGCCTTCACACCAAGTTGCATCCCCAGCCCTTTTTGATTTTGAGACAAGGTCTCATTAAGTTGCTCAGAAAGGACTCAAATTTGCAATGAGGATGAGATTCTTATACAGTGGTATGCCAGTTCACAAACTTAATTATATTCCATGATTCTAGAAAAGATAACCAAGTTTGTGTTCATGCAGGAAAGATGACTGTGGCTGTCTGTCTCCCAACACAGAGCTCATAAATAAAAACAAAATTTTGCCAAACAAAAGCATTCATGAACTAAAGTTCATGATTATGCAACTTGTATCCTGTGGTGTCTGCTCAAAAAATATACTTTTAAATTTCTGAAATGGGGCTGGGGGTATAGCTCAGTGGCATAAGTGCCTGCCTGGCAAGCCCAAGGTCCTGAGTTCAATCCCCAGTACCGCAAAAAAATAAATAAATAAATAAATACATTTCTGAAATGTTTTATATATATTTATTTACATTTTCCTTTTTGGGTCCTTTTTCCCCTCTTTTTTGGTACAGGAATCAAACTCAGGGCCTTACACCTAGCAGGCAGGGGCTGTGCCACTGAGCTACATCCCTGGCCCTATTCATATTTTGCTGAATATCTATAACCCTCAAAACAATTCTCCAAAGAAAGTCACAGTATTCTAATTTTATAGAGGAGAAAACTAAAACTCAAGTAGTTCTGAAACTTTATCGAAATTACATTCATAGCTTTTCAGCCCAGGTGCATCAGTGTTCAAAGTTCATGCTCTTTCCATGACACACTGTTCACCGCAAAACCACCAAACCAAGAAGCGAACAAATATGGCTGTGTTTCTCTTCAAATACAAGTACTACCAAGCCCTAGACTAGTATAGTCCCTCTTGGAAGAAAAAAAAAAAAGCCCATACACTACACACTAACACAGGGAAGCCTCCTGACATAGTTACCATGGGACGGACACGGTGTTAATGAGGATAACACCTGCTTTCTCCCTCTGTATCCAATTTTAGCCAGCTACTCAGGGGGTTTCATATCTTGCACTTTAAATAGCATAAACACTAGTTAATTTAAAGCACCAGCCTAAGTTAACATGTTCAAACACACTCTTTATTTTCAAACAGCTAGGCATTTGGGTTCCATCACTGCTGATGGATTACTTTTATTTACCAGGTCCCAGAGAATCACCTTAAGTTGCATTCTCTGTTTACTGTTTTACTGTGTAGCTCATCAAATCTTGTGATCAGGTACTTTTTCTTTAAGCATTTCATCTTTCATCTTTTTTAAAAACAATGAATCAAAACACATTCCTATGGGCAATTCCTAAAATGTATATTTTAAAATAATTTTCTTTTGACCCCTTTTTAAAAAACCACAGTTGTTTTTCCTATTTAGTACAAGTCAAGATAATTATATCAGAAGTAAGTTTTCCCCCACCTTTCTGCATATAGGGAATACTGAATAGATAAGTCTTTTTTAATTATTAAATGTAAATAGCTCATTAAATGTAATCCAATTACTTTAATTGTAAAAAGAAAGTAATTACAATATGTACAAGCATTCTTGCCTAGTAGATTTAATATCTTAAATTAATCTTTCAGTGCTAATATTTTAAATTAATCTTTGACACTAGAAAAATCCAAGAAACTGATGTCTCTTTTTAAAAATGTATGTATAAAACTTTATGTATATACTTGCTATGATTTCACCCACAAACACTTTTAGCTGGGAACAGCCCTCTCTTACAGTGAGGGAATTACATACCACCTACTCAAACTGAATTGGTACTTCTTGCCTACATAAATCATGTTTAAGGGGTTGGTTTTAAATTCTAAAGCCTTAGTGGGACAAAAAGTCAAGAGACGAATTCTGCGGCATTCCAATTGTCCTAAAAGCTTTACTCAGAAAGACAATGCCATGACAAAATTTGTTAGAAGATTGTTTTTGGTACATGTAGTAGCTAAACTTTTGTTAGTTTTTTTGAGCCAGGGTCTTGCTATGTAGTTCTGGCCTCAAACTTGCAGCAATCTTCCTGCCTCAGCCTTCTGAGTACTAGAATTAAAGGCATGTGCTACCATACCTGCCTTGTTTTTTGAGACAGTCTCACTATGAAGCCCAGGCTGGCCTCTAACTATGCTCCTGCCTTAGCCTCCTGACTAGTGCTGCCACACCCGCTTAGGGGTAGCCTAAACTTTCTATTACCTAACTTCTATCCTGTCACACCTATTGGCTTCGCAAGACCATTCTCAAGCATTCTTCTTCCTCTCATCTCTAGTCCCTCAACTTCGCTGTTATCACATTTCCCCTCAGCAGCCATCTAGTTCTTTGGTTTTCCTCTTTCGTGATGACCGATGGTAAATTATGCAGCTCAATTTCTATGAACTGTTTTGCAGATAGGTTCTGCCACTGTCTGTGCACTGAGGAGCCTTATTAGAATGGAGGGAAGAAGTTATATAGATGAGGAATTAAGAAGAAAATTGAGTTCTAAGCCAGGTAAGGTGGCATGTGCCTGTTATAACAGCTACTATGGAAGCTAAAGCAGTGGATTGTTTGAGCACAGGAGTTTGAGATCAGCTTCAGCAACAAAGACCCCCATATCAAACCACAACAAAACAGTACTGAGTTCTATTTTTCCATTTCCTAACAAAATCTATCCACGAGTATTACTTCAGATGAGTATTTAGGAAAAATATTATACCCACGTTATCAAAGAATGTTGTTTAAACTCGAGAAATAGCAGGAACTGTTTGAATATATATGATGTAACAAGGACCGTGTTTGTACAGCAATTTCCTTCCCAAGTACAAAAGCGCTATTTAAAGCACTAGGAAGCATCATGTGTTTTCAACAACTTTCAAGAGTTTTCACTGAAATAGATTTCCCTGCTTAGACCTTGTATTATTAATGAGCTAAAGGTCCCACTCTACCTCATTGATACCACTGCTCAAACCAATTTAATCAGAGAGGCTGATCATGACTAATGCCCATGGTTATAGGACTGTAGCCATGTAGTAGCAACTCCCAACTACAGACGGCTGACTTCTGCCCATCTGTTCTAACTCTGCAAAGTTATTTTATCATCCAAAAGCATACTGACATGGGTTGCTGTGGGTTTCCTTGTCTCAAATACAGCATTGTAATGGATTCTGAACAGTTACCAAGGTTAGCAAGAACAGAGCCTGATACTTGAAGGTGACTACAGTGTTCCAACATCATTAAAAGACTACAAACGGTAGTCCTCCACTGGTGTGGCAGTGCGCCCCTGTAATCCCAGATACTCAGGAGGCTGAGGCAGGAGACTGCATGATCCAGCCCACCCAGGGCAACTTAATGAGACCCTGTCTCAACATAAAATAAAAAGGACTGGGGAGGATATAGCTCAGTGGTAGAACAGTGCCTAGCATGCATGAGGCACTCACTGGGTTCAATCTCCAAGACCACCAAAAAAAGAAGTACTTCCACCGGTAAAAGGTGTACCAGCAGCTACAACTAAGCCCCTTTCAAAATTTCATCTTGAGAACACTGGTATTTTTTGTACAAAATATATCTTATTAGGACAGCTCTTGAAAGTTAAAAAGGTGTCTTTAAGAGCCTGCTGACCTAAAATTGCATGTTCCATGCTTTAAAGGGATTGCTTTTCTGGAAAAGGACAATAAGATGCCAAATTCTGTTCAATAGAGATCAGAATACTACTTGGTGAACCTATTCTGCACCTGTGGAAGTAAAAGAATAAGACCGGCTCATATATTCCAGAGGGAGGATGGTATTTATGTGGGCTCTCCCTATGACCTCTTGGCAGCAAATGTAAAAAAGTCTTTTCTTGAGACTAAGGGGTGGGCCCAGGACTTTCAACTACCTATTCAAGCAGGGTTACAATTCTCCTCCTCCATAATTACGCTCTCTTTCCCACTCTCCATGCATGCATGAATTGCAGTGACATTGACATGGGGCCCTGACATTAGTCTTTGAAGGTCATTTACTAGGCAGACGCTTATTCCACTGAGCTATATCCCCAGCCCTTTGAAGGTCATTTAAATTCTCCTCCTTCCAAGCTGCCTTAAAAGTGATACATCATCCGTTCCACAATGCCCGAGTGTAGCGTTTGACTAGACAGTACTCAGAGCATAGTTACCTAAAGAATAGAAAGAGCTACAAATTCATCCAGCATAAAAAAATAAATCAAAGAAATAAAACATGATAAAACTCAGTTGCTCGCTGGGCATGGTGGTGCAAACCTACAATCCCAGCACTAGGAGGCTGAGGCAGGAGGATCACAAGTCAGAGGGCAGCCTGGGCTACATAGTGAGTCCAGGCTAGCCTGAACTATACTGCAAGACCCTGTCTCAAAAAAACAAAACTCTCTCTTCAAGACATTAAGAAAAACATAAATACCTAAAATTGGATTCCAGTATTGGGAACTGAACCCAAGGCTCTCACATTGAGTTATACCCCATCCCTCCCTCTCTTTTTTTGAGATAAGGTCTCAGTAAGTGGCTAAGTTGCCCAGGCTAGCTTCGTACCTTTTGATCCTCCTGCTTCAGCCTCCTAGAGGGCTGGGTTACAGGTGAACACCACCATGCCCTGAAATGAAAGCATTTTCTATTGACAATCCTTTTTATCTAGGAAAGCAGAAAGGGTCGTTCACAATATGGCTCCTTCATACGGTTCCAATCTCATCTCCTGTCACTTTCTCATACACATTTCCTTCTCTGCAGGTCTATGGACTTTCCCTGGGCTCCCCCCTGCACCATGTCCTCCCACCTCTGTATTTCTGTATGTACCCACCACAATTCCCACCAACTTCTAAGGTCTTCGGAGAATGAGCTCAAATAAAGTATCCGGTTTTTTGTTTTTATTTCTTCAGTACTGAAAATTAAATCCAGGAGTACCTAGTTATATCCCCTGCCTGAGGCACTCTACCCTTGAGTTACATCCCCAGCCCTTCTTATTTTTTGAGACAGGGTCTTGAATATGGGGTCACAGGCACGTGCCACTGTGCCTGGCACAAAACATCTCTTGACAGGCCTTGCCCCAGAGGTTTGCTGTCCCTTCTCCCACCGACATGCTTGCCTTTTTTCCCCTTAACTTCACCTCCCTCCACCTCCCTTTATTTTTTTCCTCTATAAATAGACACATCTGGCTGGGGAAAAATACCAACAATAAACATAGTAAGATTTGTATAAAGTGATAATCACTTGTTCATCAATGAGTCTATGTTGCTTAAGTAGGCACTGTGTCCCACATCGAGGATAAAATTCAATACTTTCCCTGCTCTCACAGCTTGTAAGCTACTAGAGGAGACGAGAAAGGGGACAGTAATACTGTGATAAGTGTGACTACAAATGTTAATAAGTTTAAGGTGTTACGGAGGTGTAGCGCTCCAGCTGAGGCCGGACTGAGTCATTTAAGAAAGGGTATCTTAAAGGACAAATCAGAGCTGAGTGTGGTGGTTGACACCTGTAACCCCGTACTCTGGCAGCCTGGGGCAGGACTGAAAGAACAAGCCTAGCCTGGTAACTTAGGGATTTTCCAAAACCCTGTCTCAAATTGTTTTTCCCCTCCACTCCATTTTAGGTTTTTCTTTTTCTTTCTTCTTTTTTTTTTTTTAATCAGCATCAGACTCATTTATTTGTTTTGTAAGTCCTTTCAAATTTCAAAATTTTTAAAAGTGTACAAGAGTGAGGGGCTGGAAATGTAGCTCAGTGCGAAGACCCTGGGTTTAACCCACCAGTACCAGGAAAAAAAGAGAAAAAAAGGACAAATAAGGTTAAGAGATGTTCCAGGTGGAGGGAGCATGAAAGCAAGAGCAGTGTTCCAGGAACGGCAGTGGCTTGGTGTGGCTGAAGTGCAGGAAGTCATGAGTGATGAGGCTAATAAGGCAGACAGAAGCGGAGGCACAGAGGGCCTTGTATGCTGTGCTATACAGGACTCGGACTGTGCTGAGGGCCACGGGGAGCTATTTAAGATTGAGGCCAGAGAGTGACAGGATCAGATCTGCATTTAGAAAGCTCTCTCTGGCATCGGTGTGGAGAAGGCACTACAGGAAGCAGTGGAAGAGTGAGGCAACAGTCCACGCAAGAGCACTTCTAATTATCAACAGAATCTGTATGAGGGAAGAGCTGCAACATAAAACAATACAAGTGCTCTGCACTGGGTTTAAGACCAGATTCTCTCCCTGATAAGCTTTTTACTTTGACCAATTAAATCTCTGGGCGTGTTTATGTATAAAAGCACAACTGGAGGGGTGTAACTGGAGTAAGTATCATCAACCTTTCTTAATGCTTTAAAAATTACTTACTGATGTAAATTTTTTTTCAAAACCTATGTAGAGTATAAAAAATTACAATATGGCAAATATCAGTGTATCCATCACCCATTTTAACAGTATTACAGGGTTCTGTGGTCAAGCATCTGCCTCACATGAGAGATCCCCAGCACTGCGCACAGACGGGTATTATCTCGGTAGCTTTAAATCCACCTGGATGACTCTTCCTACTACATTTCCTTCTCTGTTACCTTGGGATAACCACTTTCTTAAAATGTGAGTTTCTACTTCCTTTTTCTTTATAGTTTTACCACATTTCTATCTGAACATTATTTAGTCTCACATTTCTGAACTTCATGACTCTGACTTTGCTTGTGTCTGGTGAGGGCAACTGAACCCACAGCCTACACTGAGCAACACTCTCAGTCCTTTTTATTTTGCGACAGCCTTGCTAAAGGTTAAATTGGAACCAATGGGGTAACACATACCTATAATTCCAACAATTAGGAGGCTCAAGCAGGAAAGTTACAAGTTCAAGGCCAGCCTGGGCTACATGTAGTAAGTTCCAAACTAACTGGAACTAAAGTATGAGACCTTGTCTCAAAAAATAAATAAATAAAATAAAAATTATTAAATTGCCTAGGCTTGCCTCAAACTTGCAATGCTCCTGCCTCAGCCTCTTAGAATCCTGAGATTATAGGTGTGCACCACTACACCCCGCTATGTCTTTTATAATCTTAATGTATATGTTTTGCAACCTTATCTCTCTACAGTTTTTCATCTATAGTTTGTTCCTAGGATTAATTTTATGTTGCTGTAATGCTGCAATTTATTCATTTTTCACTGCTACATAGCTTGCTATTATACAAATCATGATTTACTTATCTAATCTCAAACTGATGGACAGTTTGGATTTTTTTTGTTTATTGTCAACAGTACTGCTATGACTTTTTTTAGAAGGAGGGATATGGTACTGGGAAGTGAACCTAGAGCCTCATACTGAATCACATCGTGAGCCCTTTTTTTTGAGACAGGGTCTCACTAAACTGCCTAGACTGGCTTCAAATGTGCAATCCTCCGGTTTCAGCTTCCCAGGTAGGTGGGATTACAAGCATGCGCCACCTCACCCAGCTCTGAACACACACATCTCCATCCTGTGATAATGCCACGAAGGAACCTGGGGCATGCTGGCAGGTGTCTCACTACCAAGCTGCAACCTCAGCCCTGGCACTCCTGTTTGTAGGTTCTAGGTATCTTTGCCAGTATTTTTTCAGAGTTCAATTTTTGCCAATACAATGGACATAAAACCAGCATATCACTGTGGTTTTAATTTGCATTTCCCTGGTTATGAATAAGCTGAGTATCTTCAATTCTTTTTCTATAAGAGAGCTTTTTATTTCTCCAAAACACGCTGAAATCAATCTCCCTCTCTGAAAGCTGGGAATGGCTGGGCTATGTGGCAGCAGCTGCCTCCTAAGATTAACCAGAGAAAATTGGTCTCTTTGAGCACTAAGGTAAAACTATATGATCTAATCTCAGACCTGTCAAACACCTCACAGAGGCAAACCTCAAAATTTTTATCTGAGAAGCGAGGGAGGTCAGAAGGACCGAGGCTGAGACTGAGAAAAACCCGAGTCATCGGGACGACGTGTGTATTTAAGGCCTTTCCACCTGACCCAAATCATCTTCAGCCTTCTTTCCAGCCACACCGCTCCCAGCACTCTACCTTGAAGCCACTATTCACCACAGACTCTACACTCTTATGCCTCAGATTTCACTCCAAATATTTTCTAGTTTTTGGATTACCCACCTGTCTGTCCTGTTTGTCCTGCTGACCCCCCACTTCTTAAGATTTTATTCATCGTTCCTTGCACAGCTCAAACGTAACTACTTCCATAAAGCCATCCCTACTCTGTTGCGTTAAGCTCCCAAACAGCACTGCTACTTCCTCTGTTATACCACCCATCCCATATTACAGTTGTAAAAAGGACAGACTGTGAGCTGAGGGAAGGTATTATATTTTAATCCTGAGATGCCAGCCAGGTGTGGTGGCACAAACCTATAACCTTCAAACTTTGGGACGCTGAGGCAGGAAGATCACAAATTTGAGCACAGCCCAGGAAACTCAGTCAGCAAAACCCTGTCTCAAAATAAAAAGTAAAAAAGGTCCAGGCATGTAGGTCGGTGTGAAAGCTCTGGGTTAATTACCAATATGCCAATCATTCCCTCCTTTTCCTCCTGTTCCTCCTCCCCTTCCAATACTGAGGTGCTGTACAGCACTTCTGTCACCTATGCAGCCTTCATAAAGTTCTGGATAAATTGATAGAAATATAATCAGAACCTGCTGGGGAAACAAGTCGCTAATCAATGGAAAAGTTCTTTCTCATTCTTGCTCACTACAAAAAAAATCAGAGAAAAGACAAAGAAAGAGAAAGGAAGTAGGAGTTAATGACAAATAAAATGTGACAACTAGGTCCCTTTAGGAGAGACCTTTAGTAGAGACTGGTCAGGAAAACCAGGAAATAAAAGTATAAACCATAATAAGGTCAGGCCAGGGATATATCTCAGCGGCACAAGCGCCTGCCTGGCAAATGCAAGATCCTGAGTTCAATTTCCGGTACCAAAAAAAAGGTCACCTTTGTAATGTGCAAGACAACAGCGCAGAAAAGTGAAATTTATAAATGATTCTAAAACTGCAGACTGCATCTTCAAAGCTTGATGGGATTTAGCAGGGTGTAGTGGTGCATGTCATCACTTGAGAGGCTGAGGCAGGAGGACCTCTGCAAGTTTGAGGACATCCTCGAGTACACAATGAGTTCAAACCCAGCCTGAACTACATAGTGAGATCTTGGCTCAAAAAACCAAAAAAGTTTGATGGGACTCATTTGGAAAATTATACGGGCATGTTTCCTCTGGGAAAACTACAGCTCCCATTTTTATAGTAATTAAAGATTTTCTATTTTTGATACATTATATTTTGCTACAATTTGTCCACTTTTATTAACTGATATAGATGGGGGCATGGTGGTGCTCAGCTCTAATCCCACCACTATGGGAGGCTGAAGCAGGAGAACTGCAAGTTTGAACCAGGTGTGGTGGTGTGCAACTTGTAATCCTAGCACTTAGGAGGTTGAGGCAGGAGCATTGGAGAGTTTGAGGCTAGCTGGGGCTACAAAGTGACTTCAAGGTCAGCCTGAACTGCATAGTGAAACCCTGACTCAAAGACAAAAAAAGAAAGAAAGAAAAGACAATTTGAGGTCAGCCTGGGTAATGTAGCAACTTAATGAGACCATTTTTTAAAGAAAAGTAAGTAAATAAATACATGAATTGTTAGGTTACATTTTTTTTTTAAATCTCAGTGTAAAGGGCTATGTCCAAAAACCAAACAAAACACAAAAAGGACTATGTCCAATCCCAGCACAGCAACAACAAAAAGTAGTTGACATAGCTGCACATGGTGGTTCATGCCTGTAATCCCAACACTTGGGATGCTAAGGCAGGAGGACTGCTGTGAGTTCAAGGCCAGCCTAAACTATATAGTGAAACCCTATCTCAATAAGAAAAAAAGAAAAAGTAGCTGACATAGTATTTATATGATAATCTTTAAACTAATCAGCAAAAAATATTAAGACAAAACAGCTAGAAGAACAAAGTAATAGCAGAAATAAAAACCCAGACATAAAAATTTGGGATTCTACAACACTGCAGTATTTCCAGAAGTCCCTGTGTTCTCTAAATACAGGTTTCTTGTGAACAGGAGAGTGCACCTATCATAGTCTTTTGCATATATTATATTCTCAAAAGTACAATATTTGAGGCTGGCATGTAATTGAGTGGTACAGTGTTTGACTAGCAGGTGTGAGGTCTGGGTTGGATGCCAGGCACCACACAAAAAAAGTTTAAATTAGGCATGATAGCACATGCCTATAACAACACTTGGAAGGCTAAAGCAGGAGGATTGTTGCAAGTTTGAGGCCAGGATGGGCTACATAGTAAGTTTAGGGCTAGCCTAGAATACACCGCGAAAACTTGTCTCAAGAAAAAAAAAAAATTAGCTGGGCATGGTGACGCACACCTGTAATTGCAGCACTTGGGAGGCTGAGGCAGGAGGATCTCAAGTTTTAGGCCAGCCTGGGCTACAAAGTAAGCTCAAGGCCAGCCTGAACTGCATAGTGAGACTGTCTCAAAAGACCAAAAAAAAAAAAAAAATGCGAATTTGATTTCCTATATTAAATAAAGAATTCAGGCCAAACAGGTAGTTGATTATTTTAATAGCTATTACAGTTTGTGTCTGTATATCCCCCCTAAAGCCTCCATCAGTAATGGGGTGGGCTTTTAGAGTTTGATTGATCCATGATCCAATGCTGGGATTAGGGTGCGTGAGTGCTTACACCCGCTCTGGGGCAATAGTTTGCATATATAAGGGAGAGGAAGAGGCTGCTTGCCACCATTTCTTCCTTTAGTTCTGGGGGCTTTTGCTGTCTTCTGCCGCCATGAACGGGTGCACCCTCTGCCATGTGCCACCCTGCTTTGGAGCCAGCTGAGTATGGACTGAAACCTCCACAGACTGTGAGCTAAGTAAACCTTTCCTTCCTTAATTTTGGGCGTCAGGTATTTTGTCTCAGCAACCAGAGAAAAGTACCAAGACAATAGCTGATTTTGATTAATATACTTGCTATCATCTTTAAAAGTTTTTAAAAATTAGGTTGGCTTTGGGACAGGGTACTAGACCCTGAACCTGGAGAGCACTGACCCATAGCGCCAGACTTCTGAATCAAGGTCTCAAAAAGCTGACCGCTGGCATCAACCTCACAATCTTCTTGCCTCAGCATATTGAGGTCATTGACACCTGCCACCATGCCCAGCTCACTCATGAAATTTGATGTAAAAAAGTTATCATTTGGGGCCTTTAGGGTATAGCCCGGTTTGGGTTCAATCCCCAGCACTTAAAAAAATTATTTTTTATTATTATATTTATTATTTTAAATATATTGATCCACTAAATATAAAGAAAAATACACTCATAAGAGTAAGAAATGTACAGCTCTGAATCATAAAATATATATTATTTTTTAAAATGTAATTGTTATTAAGACTATTATTACCATAAAAACATGTCATAACTAGGCATGGTGGCAAATGCCCGTAATCCTAGCACTATGGGAGGCTGAAGGAAGAGAATCGTGAACTGGAGTCTGAGTCTAACTTGGACAACCTAGCAATTTAGGAGACTGCCTCTGTATAAAAAACGTTTTAAACGGGCAGATGGGCTGGTAGCTCAGCCCAAAGGGCCTGGGTTCAACCCTCAAGTGTGTGTGTGGTGGTCACATTTCATGATTTAAGGAAAAACATTATTTTAACTGGTTTAAAACAATTTATCCTAGTCATTTGTTTTATACACTCCACCCTCAAATCTTATACCACAGTAGCTAACTAGAGAGGGAAACAAACTATCATATAAATTTCAGTGTTCTTCCTTTATCTTTCTATCCCTACTGGATACTTACTTGGAACATATATATGTATATGTGTATAGGTATATATATAAAATGAAGACAGAAAAACAAGTAGTGTGATCTCTAAAAATCCAGTTGATTGTGTAGATTAATTTTTAAAACTTAGTGATTGACCAGAAAATACTAGCCCTCTTGCAGTGAAGGTCACCTTCCAATTGGATTCAGCACTGGCAGAATGTTATTGCAAATAAGTACAATTAGAATAGTATGAACACCGCCCAGCCTGTGGATCAGTGCACCAGCACACACACCTTTGATTCTAGACCAGTGATCATTTTCAGCATACATTAACACTGCCTCCAATAACACACAATGAGGTTATTTCCAAATGTCTATGGGAAGTTGATGACAGTAATAATACTCCTCTGCCAACCTAGTAATACAGATGCTTTACCAGCTTCTTTCCTTGTAGAAATCATGTTAATAAAGATGTTTTAAGATTTATGGATGGGGGCTGGGGATATAGCTCAGTGGAATAAGCGCTTGCCTAGCAAGCGCAGCATCCTGAGTTCGATCCCCAGTACCGCAAAAAAAAAAAAAAAAAGATTTATGGTTTTAGGGCTGGGGATATAGCTCAGTGGAATAAGCGCCTGCCTAGCAAGCACAGGGTCCTGAGTTCGATCCCCAGTATCGAAAAAAAAAAGATTTATGGTTTTAAATGCCAATATTTTTAAAAACAGGACAAGTGTTACAGAAATTCCTACTGGTATTTTTCAGAGTTGGAGGAAATGAAGTTTGACACAAAATATTTCCCAAATGGCCTGGAAGGAAGCAACAAAACAAAACACCACCAAAATCAAGGAGGAAATCTAAAAATGCATCAGGTGAAGGCCTGAGTTCTCTTGGCAGGGGGGAAAAAAGCATCTGTATTCTATAAACAAGAAGCCACAGTCAACAAAATTTAACTATAATGAAACAATGATCATATCCTGTCATGTGTTAAAATTGGCCTTTGCCACGATGTATCTTTTTTGAGTTTTCATTCATCTCGGTTTAAATCAAACATCCCAGAGTTTTGTTTTGTTTTGTTTTTTGTGTGGCAATCGAACTCAGGACCTTGCACTTGCAAGGCAGGCACTTGTGCCACTGAGCTATATCCCTGGCCCTGCACAGGGTTGTTAACAGTCTTCCCTCTTACTATCAAAAGTGAAGGGTTCACACAATAAATTATATGCTCACCCTATCCTTAAAGAACCAGGAGGTTCAGTGTTTTTAGGAACCAATCACAGCCCCACAGTGAAAATTCAAAACAGATATACTTCATCTGTCTAGTACTGTGACTAGAGCTGTATAACGGCACTACAATTAAGAACATAGATTCAGAGCCACACAGTCTGGGTTCAAATCCTAGCCCTACTACATATATTCTTTAGTTATGTGACCTTAAGAAAGTTTTGCTTTATTTTTTATTTTAAAACAATTTTAGCTGGGCATGGAGGCACACACCTGTAATTGTAATCCCAACAGTCCAGAGGCTGGTGCAGGAGGATCATCAAAAGTTCAAGGCCAGCCTGTACTACATGGAGATCCTGTCTCAAAAATAAACAAAAACAAAAAAACCCTTCAAACTTGGAAAAAACTTCTAAATACATTACAAAAACTCCCATATACTGTTCACCTAGGTTTACCAAGTATTAATATTTACTAATATTATTATTAATATTTTAACTATTTGATATTAAGTTGCAGACATCATGCCCCTCTCTTTAGATATTTAAGTAGGTTACTTTCTACAAATAAACTACAACAATCACATTAGGAAATGTAACACTATATAGTATTATCTAACATAAAGTCTTAGTCTAAATACTACCAGTTAGTCCAATGTTTTTTCTTCCAGCAATGTTTATAGTGATTTTTTTCCTCAACTCAATTATGCTCAGATTTAACCTCTTTTTACATCAGTTTCCCCATCTGTAAAATGGAGACAAAGAACAATACCTACTTTATTGGATTACTGTGGTAAATAAAGGAGTAAATAGTGAGTGCAGAGCAGCCCCTGGCATTTACAGCAGGTGTCAGCTGCTTTTAGAGAAAGACTCCATATAAAGTAGAATTTTAAGATAACAGAAGAAACTCCTTAGACATTGTACTCTTTTATACTAGTGTCTGTTTGCAGTACAGGTTTACATTCCTTGTGTGGAACTGGTACTGTGTACATGATACATCTTTGTTCCCTTTTTTATTCACTTTTTTTTGGTACCAGAAATCGAACTCAGGACCTTGCAACTTGCCAGGCAGGTGCTTGTGGCACTGAGCCATATCCCCGGCCCTTTTTCTTCCACTTTTTTTTTTTTTTGAGACAAGTCCTCACTATTTAGTCCAGGCTGGCCTTGAGCTCTATGTAGCTCAGGTTGGCCTTGAACTCAGAGAGCTTCCTGTCTCAGTACTCGCAAGTACTGGGGTTACAGGCTCCATCTCTTGCTCTTCCCATTTGAGAAAGATGTCCCTACTTCCTATTAACTACATTTTAGGGATCTGGGGATATAGCTCAGTGGAATAAGAGCCTGCCTAGCAAGTGCAGGGTCTTGAGTTCAATACCTAGTACCGCCAAAAAAAAAAAAAAAACTACATTTTATTTTGCTCTATACTTTTTGAAGACATTTTTATGAAAACCTCTAAAATATAGTGTATAACCATTATTTTGTTTTTTTGAGATGGGGTCTTGCCATCTAATCCAAACTGGCCTCAACTTGGTATTTGGCCCAGGCTGTCCTCAATTCATGATCCTCCTGCCTCAGCCTCCTGCATGGAGGGATCATAGATGTGCACCACCATATCCAGCTTCCAGTGTTCTTAAACAGAACACATTAAATATAACTTAGCCTTGTCTTGGTAACTCAGGGTCTTCACATTCACAGTGACATTACTATAAAACCAAGATACTGACAGAAGTGCCTAGAGTGTAAAACTGTTTGTTATCTTCTGCAATAAAATGGCTATAAAATTCTGGACAGATTCACAGTTCTTGAATTTCCTGCTAACAAACTCCTGACCATTTAAATGTATTACTGTATATTATTTTCATAACACTTATGGTTACATTAAGCTTCTAATTTAAAAAGTACTTTTTCCCCCCAGTACTGGGGGTTGAACCAAAGGCTCTCCCACTGAGCTACATCCCTAGCCCTTTTATTTTTTTATTTATTTATTTTTTTCTTTCCGGGACCGGGGATCAAACTCAGGGCCTTAGTGCTTAGCAGCAAGCACTTACCCCACTGAGCTGTACCTCCAGCCCCCTAGCCCTTTTAAAAATTTATTTTGAGACAGTTGCCCAGGCTGGGCTTTAACTTGTGGTTCTCCAGCCTCAGTCTACCACAGTGCTAGGGTTACAGAGGTGTACCACCACACCCACTTGAACAGCACTTTTATATCTCTCATTAATTCAATAAATACCTATAATATTATTTGATTAATCAGCTGATTTGAATCTCATAAGTAGTCTGTGAGGTCATAAAAATGTGTTAATACTCTTGATTTTAACTACTTCAGATGAATATTTTATGGTTCAGAGAGGTCAAATGACTTGCTCCAGGCCACAGCATCAACAGGCAACCCTAGGGCCGGGGGTATAGCTCAGCAGCACAATGCCTGCCATAAAGTCCTGAGTTCGATTCCCAGTATATATATATTAAAAAAAAAAAACCCTCACACACTTGGGCTGTCTGTGTCTCAATTTATACAATGATCAGAGTGAGCTCCTAGAGTGATGCTACTTTTGAGATAAACCAAAGAAACTTTCTGAAAGCCCTCTGCAGCCCAGGGTCCCTTTCAACTTACTTTCAGATTCAAAACATTATGTTCTGGTTGGCTGCACTGGGCAGATGTCTGACTTTCAGGTGCTCTTCCCCTGCACTTTCTCAAATCTCTCTCTCAACTTCTCTGAATACATGGTCTTCATATATATGTGAAATAAGATAAATTCAGATCTAAGGTAAGTACACCAATAAAGGACTAAGGAAACGTGTAAATAAGATTGCATAAAGAAATGTTTAATGAACTGTTTTTAAGCATTTCAAGAGTCTAATTTACATAAATTAAAGTTAAATTGCACATCATTCTCAGCTATTCATTAAACCACATACAAGGATCTCTACCTAACAAAATAACCTGGTAACACTATTAGCCTAGTTTCAGTAACTGTATGAACTTAAAGTAGCAGCTGCATCTAAAGAAAAAACAACATGCAACACTCTCCCTATGTCTTCCCACAATTAGTTCAAATTAATGAGGTTTACTAGTAACTCCAACAATGACCCACAAACCTGTCTTCCCCTGGTGGCCTAGAGTAGAAGCTGAAATGTAGCTGAATCACCTGTCATAGAAACTAAGTAGGGGAAGAAAAACTGGCAAAGGCATAGAGCTACAAGCCCAAGGGCTCAGGTTCCAGGGCAGACTGCAGCACTAAATCTGTGTGACCTTAGTTAAATCACTTGACTTCATTATCTCCAAATTGTCTCGCTGATAAAATAAGGGAGCCAGTAATGTGGTCTCTATATACAATATCCCATTTTAAAAGATCCAGAATTCTTTGGGAGAAAGAACAGGAAATGTATAAGCTGGGTCAGGAACATCTTATCACTGAAAATAAGGAACACTTTCAAAGACTATTGCAACGTGTCAAAAGGACTCAGGAGCCAAATTGAAGAGCTTCTCACTAGTCCAAGATCAAATACACTAAATAGCTATAACAGTAACTACCATGGAATACAACGCATCAACTACACTAAAATTCATAAGTTGATGATGTTTTAAACAAGGCATAGTGGCACACGCCTGTAATCCTAGCACTCCAGAGGCTGAGGCAAGAGGATCACCATGAGTTCAAGGCCACCTTGAACTACACAGCAATACCCATCTCAAAAAAACCCCAAAATAACAACAAATAATAACAACAACATGATCTTTAAAAAAAATTCACTGGGTCCCTTTGAAGCATGTCAGGAAACCAACTCATCATTTTGAAAAGTAGTAAATAAAAGGGAATGGGGAGGGCTGGGGATATAGCTCAGTGGAATAAGCGCCTGCCTTGCAGGCACAGGGTCCTGAGTTCTATCCCCAGTACCGCCAAAAAAAAAAAAAAAAAAAAAAAAAGGGAATGGGGGCTGGAGGTACAGCTCAGTGGGGTAAGTGCTTGCCGCTAAGCACTAAGGCCCTGAGTTCGATCCCCGGTCCCGAAAAAAAAAAAAAAAAAAAAAAAGGAACGGATGTTTCCTTCTAAATAAAAGGGAATGAATTAAATATCCTGCCTTTCCTGTACATATTACATCTTAGGAAAACCTTTGATTGATAAGGGAAAGTTCTATTTTGAAGTATTCCAGTTGAAAGAAAAGATGCAATTACAATATAATCATTTTACAGGCATCTAACCAAATACTGGATCTAGGGAACCATTATCCATGACTACTTACAACTCAAAAAACAAACAACAAAAAGCACCTAGACACTATAAGCCTTCTGACGGAAAAATAAAACTAGTATCTCTGACAAAAAGGAATCTGATTCAAGTGAGATAGTCACTGCATACATGTACCTGCTCAACAATGAAAATACAACTAAACTAGCATGGGCTGGTTCTTCTAGTATAAAAAAAACCTAAAATATCTCACTAATAACTTTACTGATTACATGTTGAAACAATAATAGTTTGCAACCACTGGGTTAAATAAATTATTAAAAATGTTTTTCCCATTTTCCTTACCTTTTTAATGTGCCAACCCAAAAATTTACATTTTTGTTTTGTTTTGTTGTTTTCTGAGACAATGTCTCACTATGTAGTCCCAGCTGGCCTGGAACTTGAGGCAATCTTCCTGAGGGCTGCACTATAGGCGTGTGCCACCACCTGGGCTCAGAAAATGTGCATTTCATTGCAAACTTACATATTTATAGTGGAGCCAGATGTCATGGCACACACTTGTAATCCCAGCTAGTTAAAAGCTGAGGCTGGAGGATCACAAGTTCAAGACCAGCCTGGCCACTCAGTAAGACCCTTTCTCAAAAAATTCAGATGTATATGTGGCACACACCTGTAATACCAGTACTCTAGGTGCTGAGGCACGCTGACTGTATATTCTGGCCAAGCCTAGGCAACTTATCAACTTAGTGAGATCCTGTCTCAAAAAAGAAGAGATGGAGGGCATGGTGGTGCACACCTGCAATCCCAGCACTTGACAGGCTAGAGCAGGAGGACGGCCTGGAGTTCAAGGCCAGCTTGGAATACTGTGCAAGACTACATCTCAGAAAGGAAAAAGGGAGGGAGGGAGGAAGCAAACATGCTACAGATGTAGTTCAGGGTAAAGACCTTGGGTTCAATCCCCCACACAAGGGAATAGAGGAGCAAGGGAAGGAGAAAGGGAGAGAGGGAGAAGACAGACAGAAGGACGGGCAGACTTCTATTAGACAACACTGCTCTATATAATTATCAGTTTACCAGGACTATAAAGGGTACAGGAACATAAATTGAAGAAATTCAATTGTTGAATCTAGAATAAGCAACTATAGAACAATTCAGCAGCAGCAGCAGCAACAGCAACAAAAATACAAAGGAAAAAAGAGATAAGAAAGAAAGATGATACGCACGGCACAGTGGCACACGCCGATAATCCCACATTCATTTTAAAGTGTGAATTTAGCCAGAAAGGAAGTCTTCTGGTTGAGGCAGGAGGATTGCCATGAGTTCAAGGCCAGCCTGGATGACAGTGAGTTCAAAAATCAGCCTAAACTACATAGTGGGAACTTGTCTCAAACGAAAAAAACCTATAATAGAGATATGAATATAGTTCAGTGTGAAGGCCCTAAATTGAATCTTTAAGTCAGCCTCTCTTACGTGTGCGCGCGCACACACACAGAGGAAGAGAGGCTGAGACTATAGATTAAAAGAGTCATAGAAAATATAAGCCAAAAATCAATGTATGGACCTGTTTGAAATCTAGTTCAAATAAACAACTGAGAAAAACGGGTAACAGAATGAAGGAAAAAATTTAATTGTGGAAATTTGAGGATTAACTGAATATATGATGATCCCAAATTCGAGGCCTGTCTGGGCTACACAGCAAGGCCAATAAAATGAATTGGAGGAGGGAGACTGAAAGTATTAACACACACTTAGGGCAAAAGATAACAAAAGACCAAAGCGGAGTAGTGTGAGAAAACGACAGTGAAGCAGCTCAAAGTGTTGAGCACAGAATGAGAGGAATTCAAAGTCAATGGTAAGTAAAGTTTTACATCCAGCTAATCACGGTAACAATAGGTCTGATGTTTAGCACCTAACAGCCCTGAATAGTGCTGAATAAGTGACTGATTGAATGAATAAACAGAAATAGTACTGAATCATTGGGTTTTTTGTTTGGTTTGGTTTTTGGTGGTACTGGGGTTTGAGCCCAGTCTTTGTACTGAGCTACATCCCATCATTTTTAAATTTATTGAGGCAAGGGCTCACTAAGTTGCTCAGCTATTGAAACTGGGCTTGAACTTGTGATCCTCTTGCCTCAGCCCCCCCCCCCCAGAGTGCTGGGATTATAGGAGTGCACCACCACACCTAAATCAGGGGACTGGGAGGAGTTGGAAGTGAGGTAGGTGGGCAGAAGGTAAGTTTATACCTTTCTTATGAGAAGAACAAAGTCCCGAGAGACAAAATGTCCCCCAAGTATGCTATCTTTCTTAGAAATATATTTCTCAAAAGCACAAGCTCCATCATTAAAATATATTTTTTTAAATGTATATAAAAAGTAGCTCTGTGGTATACAGTATATACTTAGCAAGCATAAAGCCCTGAGTTCAATCCCTGGCACCTCCTCTCCAAAAAGCAAGGAGGACACAAGCTATAACAATCCAATCACAGCTTACCAAAAGCATAAAGCTCATGAAAACCTGGAGGAATAACTAGGCTATCAATGGGATGGTCCACCAGAAGCTCTAGGACTGGGGCTCAGGTGTAGAGATAGAGGTTTGGGAGTTACTGCATGAAGATTATAATCAAAACACAAGAGAGCTGAATGTGATCGCACTCAGAGAGGCTGAGGTAATAGATTTCAAGTCTGAACCCAGCTTGGGCAATTTAATGACTTAGCAAGTCCTTGTCTCAAAAAAAACTGTAAAGGGCTGAGGATGTAGCTCAGCACTAAGGGCTTGGGTTCAATCCCTAGTACCAAAAACAAAGAAACAAACAAATGAGACTACATGACCCTGAAACACAAGAGCATAAAAAGAGAAAGCCACAGCCGGTTAAGGTGAGCAAAGTGTCAAAAGTGAAGGGCGCCCCACATGGTGGCGCATGCCAATAATCCCAACAGTCTAGAGGCTAAAGCAGGAGAACCACCATGAGTTTGAGGTCAGCCTGGGCTACATAGTGAGTTGAAGGTCAAGCTGAATGACACAGCAAGACTTGTCTCAAAAGAGAAGGGCATATTGAGTCTTTTGTCTTATTCCTTGACCCACATATCTAACAAGTCCTCTCAGTTCTGCCTCTAAAACATAAATATATCCACTTCCCTGCATCATTTTTGCCACCAATCTACTTGAAGCCTCCATTATTACTTGGATTTCTCCAACAGTCTTGTTACCTATCTCAGTCAATTCCTTTGTCAAGACAATCCTTTTCTCTTTACAGCAATTAGACAAGTCTTCTTAAAATGAAAACCAGAGCCAGGCACAGTGGTACAGCCTAAACTGCACAGTGAGACCCTGTATCAAAAAGACAAAAACAAAAACAAAAAAACCCCAGAGCCTGCACATGGATATGCACCTACAGTCCCCACTACTTGAGAGGCTGAGACAGGAGGATCCCTTGAGTTCATGGAGGCCAGCTTGGGCAATATAATGATGCTTTGTCAATAAATAAATAAATAAATAAATAAATAAATAAAATCATATTCCAACCCCCTCTTCCCTCATTTAAAATTTTTAAAGTGACTACATATTTAAAATACTAGAAAATGGCAATGTTTATATACTATGTTCCAGTGGAAAACACTTGTCTTTTAGAAATATCATCTAAAATATTTACGGAGAAAACAAAGTCTGGAACCTGCTTCAAAAATAAGGGCAAACACTTCTAAAGTCGTTCTCAGGCCAATATTACTTTTAGAACAAAATCAAAGACTTTACAAGAAATAGATGGATCAATATACTTTATGAATAAAGATGTAAAAATAAAATACTAGCAAAATTAATCCAGCCACATACAAAAAGGATTATACACCAAGACCATTTATTCTAGAAATGCAAGGTTGGCTCAACACATGAAAACCAATCAATCAATGTAATTACCACATTAATGGGACAAAGGACAAAAACTACATAGGCACATCCCAGGTATATGGGAGGCTAAACCTGGAGAATCACAAGTTCAAGGCCAACCTGGGCAATTCACTGAGATCTTGACTCAAAATAAAATACAAACAAAAGGGAGGCTGGGTGTAGTAGCTCTATGGCTTAGTACTCGCCTAGAGCATGGTAGATAGAGGCCTGATTTCAATCTTTAGTAATTCCCATTCATTCATTCTCTCTATGTCTATCTCTTTTCTCTCTGTCTCTCTGTCTCACTCACTCAAACTAGGAATAGATGAATTTTCTCAAATTGACAAATTGTATCTACAAAAAAAAAATCCCAGCTAGCCACAAAGTAGCATACTACTTGGGGAAGTGAGGCTGGAGGATCACTTAATCGCAGGAGTTCAAGGCTAGCCTCAGCAACATAACAACACTACGTCTCAAAAAAACAAAAACCACACACAGAAGAAAAGAAAAAAGTTAACATCACACTTAATAGTGAAAAACTAAATGCTCAGGGGCAAAAGCCTTGGATTCAATCCCCAACACTGACTAAATAAATACATAACTTGTGATCTTTTTCCTGTTTGAAAATTTTTTTATTTATAGTAAAACCAAAAATAAGAAACTTAAGAATAAAATTAACAAAAGTAGTATAACACTTGTACACTGAAAAATACGTATCACAGAAAACATTAAAAACAATCTAAATAAATGGACATCTCACTAACATGCTGAAAAATGTAATGCTATTAAGATAGTAATGCTCCCCCAAATGACGTATAGATTCAGTAAAAGGCCCATCCAAATCCCACTAATTTTTTTTTCTTTCAGAAATTGACAAGTTCAGCTTAAATTTTATGGAACTGTAAAGAACTCAGCATAGCCAAAATATTGAAAAATAGCAAAACAGCATGTATGAGACCCTGGGTCCAATCCCCTACATCAAGCAGGGGGAGAGGGGGGCTGAAAGACTCTAGCATTTTTCTTTTAAAATGTACTATAGCATTACAGTAATCGGGACTGCATGCTATTAGCATAGGGACAGATATTTAGACCAATGAAATAGAACTGAGTCTAGAAATAAACCCACACAATTGTGGTCAATTGGTCTCTGGGACAGAATTCAAAGGGGCAAGAATTTTCATTTCAACAACTATGCTGGAACAACTAGATACCACATGCAAAAGGATAAAGTTAAGACTTCTACCTTACGCCACACAGAGAATAAAAGTAACTCAGGCTGGGAATATAGCTCAGTGGAATAAGCACAAGATCCTGAGTTCGGTCCTCAGTACTACCAAAAAAAACCCAAAAAACAAAAAACTCAAAACAGATCAAAGATCTATACATAAGATTGAAGTAAGCTAGGTGTGGTGGCACATGCCTGTAATTCCAGCACTCAGGGAGGCTGAAACAACCTATGGACTTAGCAAGAATCTGTCTCAAAATTTAGGAAAAAAAAAAAAATCAATGTAAAGATCCTGGGTTCAATTCTCAGTAACACACACATACGCACGCGCAGTACAAAACTTTCAGAAGAAAATAAGAGAGTAAATCTTCACATCTTAGATTTGGCAACTATTTCTTAGATGTGCCAGGCACGGTGACACACACCTATAGTCCCAGCACTGCGGAGGCTAAGGCCAGACTGGGTTACATAGTGAGTTCAAAGCCAACCTGAACTGCATGGTGAAACTGTCTTAAAAAAAAAAAAAGAAAGAAAGAAAGAAAAAGTTTCTTAAATGCAACACTTCAAGCACAACCAACCAAAGAAAAATACATTAGACATCATCAAAATATAAAACATCTGCGTTTTATCTAAAGGGTATGATCCAGAAAGTAAAAGCATTAATCCCAGCATTTGGAAGGCTGATACAGGTCCATGTCAAATTCAAGGCCAGCCTGTGTTATATGGCCTCAACTACACAGTAACACCCTATCTCAAGAGACAAAAAAAAAGGAGAAAGCAAGAGAGGAGGAGGAGAGGAGGAGGGCAGGAGGGCAGGAGGGAGGGAAAGAGCAAGCAGAACCGGCTGGGGGTTCACAGGAAGCACCCGCCACGCACGCCACCTGGGTCAGATACCCAGCACCACAGCAACAAAAGAACACTCGCCTTAATTCTCTGTCCATCACATACCATGGCACGCTGTTCATTATCGCCATAATGGGCTTCTATCTTCTCAGAACAAGTGAGGGGTTTCCCCCTGACTGGGCACCTTTGCCTTTACAGTTCCCTCCACCTGCAACGCTCCTTCCCATGTCTTCCTTTGGCTGGTTCATTTCCATTCATTAGTTTCCATCTGTTACCTCCCCAGAGCAAGTTCTTCCGCTAATCTCTACCACAAAACCGTACTACTCTACTCTTTTACTTACTCACATGTGTTGTCTACTGAAGCC
Source organism: Dinomys branickii (assembly GCA_004027595.1). NCBI lineage: Eukaryota > Metazoa > Chordata > Mammalia > Rodentia > Dinomyidae > Dinomys > Dinomys branickii. The sequence continues at coordinate 28,357 of PVLD010021675.1, forward strand.
TCCCAAATGGCACGAGAGCAGGAGCCTTGTTTATCATGATCATTGTGTTGGTTCCCTTGGATCTAGTACACTGAAGCCACTCAGTAAATCCGTTGAATGTTAAACTAATAATCCTCACTGGATATCACTCCATTGTTGAATATTTAATAAAGGTTCACAATAAACCTACTGTTTGTATGGCTTCAGGTAACACACACCCCTTGAAGTGAGAAGATAATGTGGTATAATGATAATTAAATGGGCAGTTTTTTCTTTCCTTTTTTTTTTTTTTTTTTGGCAGAGGGTAGGGGACAGGGGATTGAGGATTGAACCCAGGACCTTGGCACTAAGCTGTGTCCCCAATCTGTCTGTCGATCTGTCTATCTATGTATTTATTTTGAGACAGGGTCTCCCTAAGTCACTAATAGCCCAGGATGAGTTTGGCCTTCCAATCCTCCTGCTTCAGCCTCCCAGAGTGTTGCAATTACAGATGTGTGCCACCAACCAAGCATGGGCAGATTTTTTTTTTTTTAAATCCTCCAAGGGCTGCTGAAAATAGCAAATAGACTACTTTTCCTCTAGGGGAAGAACTTACTTAGAAACAGAAATAAGAAAGCTGTAATATACTCCCTTCTATAGATAAAGATATATTAACAAAACAAATGGCTTCCCAGGTATTGAGATGAGCCTAACACAATTAACATTTTTAGAAATTATCTACAAAGAAAACTACTACTAGTGAAATCTTCCAGTTTGCAGATGACTCCACGTAGCAGGTAGAAGTACAAAGACACAAGATTGTTTGTGTCTACAATGTGGAAAATAGCTGCATGTAGATAAAAAATAAGGTCATGAAGTAATGGGAAAATAGTCCAAACTTTAATTATCAAATGATGAGTTCTGAAGCAACCTGTTTCAGCACAGGAAAGGAGTTTTAGAGCCCTTGGACTGTATCTCAAATAGAGCTACAAAAACGCAACAAAATGCTATTATTATGAAAGCTGGGGAGACTCAGAACACATTATCCTATCCTTGCGCAAACCAAAGTGTATCTGTACCTAGAAGAGAACATGCAGTTGTCCTCCTACCACACACACAAAGACACATAAAATAAGGAAGGCCTAAAATGATATCTGAAAAAAAGAGGTCTAGGGGCTGGGGATATAGCTCAGTGGAATAAGCGCTTGCCTAGCAAGCACAGGGTCCTGAGTTCGATCCCCAGTACCGCAAAAAAAAAAAAAAAAAACAGAGGTCTATGTATGGGGACATATTTTTTAAAAATACATAGAGATATATAAGAGCTACCTTTTTGCAGGAGTTGGTTTTGTTTTTGGTGTTTGAGACAGGCTCTCACTGTCTTGTTCAGGCTGACCTTGAGCTCACTAGCCAAGACTGGCTTTGAACTCACAGCAGCTCTCCTGGCTGTAATTACAGGAATGTGCCACCACACCTGCCCCCAGGGTGTTTTAAATTCCACTCCCAGTTATGTTAACTCTGTAACCACGGCCCAATTACTTAATTTTTCTTTCTAAATAACAACTAATTCAAAGAACTGCAGTGAGAATGGAGATACACATACTGCCTGGCACATAGTGTATATTCACCACATAGCAGCTACGGCTTTCATTAAAACCAATAAAAAGTAACAGTTTACCACCCACCCAATCTGGTACACAAGTAATAAAACTCATTAGGTGGAGAGTGAGAAAGAATAATTCAAAGATAGTGTAAATAAATTCATAGGTAACACTTCCATAAAAAACTCCTGTGGGGCTGGGGATATAGCTCAGTGGAATAAGCACTTGCCTAGCAAGCGCAGGGTCCTGAGTTCAATCCCCAGTACCGCAAAAAAAAATAAAATAAAATAAAATAAAAATAAAAAATAAAAACTCCTGAGAAGGACAGTAAGTATAATTCAGTGACAGAATTTGCCTAGTGTGCATGAAGCCCTGGGTTTGATCCTCAGCAACACAAAACAAAAAAATTAAAAATTAACTGGTGGCATGTACTGGTAATCCCAGTACTCAGGAGATTAAGGCAGGAGTATCGTCTGGAATTCGAGGCAGTTTGGGCTATATAGTGAGTTCAAGACCAATCTAAATGACACAAAAAATCCCATCTCAAAAATCAAGTAAACAAATACAGAAACACACACACACACACACACACACCACACACACACTAGTGGCACATGGATATAATCCCAGCCATCTGGGAGGCTGAGGCAGGAGGGCAAATTTGAGCCCAGCCTGGACAATTTAATGACTTCATGAGACCCTGTCTCAAAATTTTAAAAAAGCTGGGCATGGTAGGCACCTATAATCACAAGACTCAGGAAGTTCAGGCAGGAGGACTGCAGTTGAGTTCAAGGTCAGCCTGAACTACATAGTGAGGCACTGTCTCAACAAAATAACACAAATTTTAAAAATCCCCAGTATCAAAAAGAAGGAAGTGGGGGGAGGCAGACGAGGAGGAGGGGGAGGAGCAGCAGCAGCAGCCCACAACAGGGTCGCAGGCCTGTGCTCCCAGCACTCCAGAGCTTAAGGCCTGAAGCCAGAGTATCACCATGAGTTCAGGGACAGCCTGGGATATACCGGGCTATCACCATGAGACCCTGTCTTGAAGGGGAAGGAGGGGAAGGAGGGGAAGGGAGGGAAGGGAAGAAGGGAGGAAGGG
>PVLD010021676.1:0-30909 GCA_004027595.1 Dinomys branickii
ACTAAATTTGCATGTCTGTATATGGGTCCATACATCTACAATTTGAAGATATCAATGGATAAAGCAACAACTACTGTTGAGACCATATCACCTTGTCTATAGATTAGTTGTGATTGTACTATTTTCTATGATAATGGGTGTCTGTTTGTCAATATGTTTTTGTACTTTTATGTTTCTAAAATTAAAAAAAAAAAAAAAACTGCAGCGCCATACAAATGTATTCTCAAAAAGTTATTTGTGGCCTGGCGTGGTGGCACATGTACTGGCGTGTGATCCCAGGACTCAGGAGGCTGAGGAAAGGGGAATGCTGCGAGCTTGAGGCCAGCCTGGGCTACCAAATGAATTCAAGGCCAGCCTGAACTACACAGTGAGACCTTTCCTCAAAAGGAAAAAAAAGTTATTTGTAATAGGATAAATTCTTGCCCACATACAGTCTGGTTCACACTGGTAGAAAAGGGTAAAAGATGTCTGAGGCCCTATATGCAACTTTGCAACTTCCTGTGAATATTTTTCAAAAAGACCCTGAAAATAAACAGGTATATAGGTAAGAAGTTTCATTAAAATGTAGAGAAAGAGAAATAAAAACTTATCACCTCCACATTTCTACCACAGTCTCCAAAAGTAATGTATCTATCACTGATATGTTCCCCAAAGACCACTTCACATTAACAATGAAAAACTTCATCAGAAAAGGCTGTTATCATTATTATTTTACATTGTTTTGTGGTTACAGTTTCACTAAACTACAAGAGAGAAATGAAATGCCGAAAAAGATAAATACAGAGGGAAGCTTCAGAGAATGGCGAGGTGTAGAGGGCCGTTTCTCTCCTTGGGTTTACATAAACTGAATTGTCTTCCCCTTCCGAATATGACATAAAATACAATAGTCACATAGTCTCCTCCAACAATGACCACCACGAACATCTAATAAAGTACTTACCTCAAAATATTTTTTCTCAATTTCTGGATTTTTTCCCATTGTACGTTGTTCATAGCAACATATAATACAAGTTTCAGATCCACTGAGATCTTTTAGAGTTTTCAGCAGTGGCTCTAAAGACTAAATTTAGAAAGAAATATATTTTTTATGACTTCAAAAAATTTCAATTATAGAAGAAACGAGGGGGGTGTGGAGGATTAACTGCCCTCTAATTTATTCATCTTTGAATCAGTCCAACAAAGCACATGTGTTTAAAACTTCTGTAACTACCAATCGGTGAACTCTCCTCAACTAAGCAACCATCATATTGATTTCACTTTCCAGAAAAAAATTTCAAAGGACTGAATTTCAGAGTGTCCTTGGGAAAACAGAACTGACTTCACTCTTAAAAGTTTCACTTTAACCTAATTTAACATAGGATTTAATCAACAATTTACTCTGCAAAAAGTAATCTGGCCCTACTTTGAACATGAGTTGGCTTAAAGCTAATTATTTTAAAAGTGATGCCCTCAATAGTATTTAACTGATATTTAAAGAAAAATCATCCCATGGATCTAATAAATGTGGCGATAGAACAATGAGCTTTTTACAATGCAATTTTCTTAAAATGATGGTTAACTCATTCCCTGGGAATAGCTAAGGAAAAAATAAGGTGACATCAGTTTTTCGTATCAAGTTAAAATATAAAAACGCTTTAAAAATTTTACTGAAGTCTCTAGTAAAAGCGCATGCAGCACTTTCTCACCATGCTTCCGGGTCTATGCTAATCCTGAGTGTGCTGATTTAGTAACTGTAGCACCTCACCCACTGTACCATAAATACCGTGAATCCAGAGACGTTAAAATGTGAAGACATATATGACGTAGGATGCACGAAATACGGTTTATTCACTCATCAACACTCACCTCTTCGTAATATATGCAGTCAGCCATCAGTATGTAGTCTGGTGGTGAGGAAAAGTCTTCTACCTCTGACCCCCTTAAAAATGTCAAACAAGTACTTTTAACTGTTGTTTTAATTAGAATAATCTTGCTTTGCAAAAGAACCAAAAAGCCCCCTTCGTATCAACCATGCTTTTAGTAAAATCAAATTTAAAGCAAACTAGATATAGTTATCTTAAAACAAGCGGAAAGGCCATACAAACCATTTCAGTACCTTGGCTTCAACTGAACCAGTGACAAGATGCTTGTTCATATTAATATTCATCTTCAGCAAGTCTTGCAATTCCTCAAGATCCGTGACTACAACATCTGCCCTAAAAAATAACGCAGACTGAGCCGCTGGCACAGGGTGGACAGCCGGCGAAGCGGTGCCCGCTCCTACCTGCTCTTACCCTAGTGTGGCGGCCATGAGCCCCACGGCCCCGGTGCCCGACCCCAGCTCCAGCACCGACCGTTGGCTCAGCGAGTGGGTCCCGTCGCCAGAAAACCCCGGCGTTTCTAGGTATTTGGAAAGGACAATGGCAGCATCCCAGACAACGCAACCCACGCCGCCAGAGCTATACTGCTGCAGCCGTAGCACTGTGCCATCTCGTTTCTCCACAACTCTCACAAAGCTCCGCAGCGGGTCTTCCGCCGGATCCTCCTCCAAGCACTCTCGGGGAGACGCCATCGCTGCGCTGCCTCAAGGGACGATGCGTGCTGACGTCACACCCACGCGCGCCGCGCCTTCTGGCGCGCGCAGAGCAGCATAGCGCGTGCGCGTTAACAAAACCCGGAAGACAGCTTGACCGGTGCTTGTTAGGGCAGTGCGCTTCCCCTCGCTCTCCTCTAAATGACGCTCGGCCTAAGGAGAGGGCTTTTAAATCACGTTTCCAGCCAATGCTGTACTAGTATTATAATCTGCTTTTTAAGGAATAAAGCATACTTCAGAGTGTTTTTGGCTGCTTGGAGTCTGATACAGTTGTTACTGTCTTAAATCCAGGCGGCTTCCGAGGTACTATCAAAGTTGTTTCCTACTGTGCCCTTTGTTTGCTCTAAGAATGCATAAAAATGGTTGCTGGAAACTTGCCGCATGCATCTGATGGTGATGACACCTCGCCCAAAAAAACCCTTGCTTCATTAAAATTCTTTGGGATTATGTAATTTTAGTCGGACAAAATTGTGAGAACGTGTGTAGTCGTACATACCTACCTAGCGGACTCCACAATCTCCCCTTGTCCCATATAATGAAAACACAGATTTTAGAAGTCTTGTAAAAATTAAGACTGAGGTGATTTATTAATCTTGTTAAGAACTCTGATACAAAGCACAGTAAAAAGGCCACAGACCAGTAAATAAACAACGTGGCCTTCGGCTACTTTACAACTGCTGCTACAGCGCTATCAGCAAAACGAGCGCTCTTTTCGTCACTTTGAAGGAAGGCGTCCAAAGGGCAAATAAAAGCTTTACTTCTTTGATTAAAAAGTTTAATAAAGCTTTAAGTATTTGCTGGCTTAAATATTACCAATCTAAAAAATATATTTTTTAAAAATTTCAGTTAACATGAGATTTATGGAGAAAGTTGCTAATGATTTTGAAGGCAAGGTAGTCGGTTCCTATGCCATAAGAAATTTTCCTTTGAATTTATGAATTAGTAAAGTAGCAGATTGTATTATAGGCCTCAAGTCACTTAAATTTATATAGGTTATTAGCATTATCTTTAAATATACAATATAAACAAAACTGTACATATATGGCATATTAATTTTGTTTTCCAAAACAATAGGCAACTCATTAACTAAAGACATCCTACTCTGCAGAAAACAAAAGGCACGTCTGAGACACACGCCCTTTCCCATCACTGGATTTTGCAGTCTTCGTTTACATTTTGACAAAATAAACAGTGCACTCTACTATTTTCATTCTGTTTTTCAATTTTGTCTTCAGCAGCAAATACTGGCATTTAAGACATGGCATTAAAGAGTTTAAAAACAGTGGGTGTTATTCACAATTCTCCTAGATGTAAAAACTAGAAGTAAAAACTAGATGTCAAAGAGGTTTAAAAATCAGTAACACCATATACCCTCTATACTTGTGTAAATTCATGACCTTAAAAAGGCATGTGTTACTTAAATTTGAAACAAAACTCTATCCCTTTTCAGTGCAATCACTGTCACTTTAAACCTTATTTTTCAGCCATCTACAGTGCAAATATAAATTCATTATACTGGCCTTATGGCAGCACTGAGGATCCAAGACAAGGTAATGCTACTGATCACCTGAGGATAATGGTAGAGGATTTTTGTATTTTTATTTATCCAATTCTTAAAAGTTTATTTGATCAGTAGCATTTTAAGAGCATTATTTGTAAAAGTACTAAAATACTATGCTTTTTTTGAATAAATTAAAAAACTTTACAAATACTATTCCAGTGTCAATGACTACATATGGCTAAGGTCATTGGGGAGTTTCTGCATTTTCTAGCAAAGGCAGTCTGTACAATGGAGGGTGTGAAAGCTCCCGCTTGTAAGTCTTTGGTGGCAGTTTTGGTAGATGAGGGCTTGAATTCTGCCGTGGTGGAACAGGGGGAGCTGGAGGATGGACCAGACTGTTGTGACTTGAATTGAGCACATAGCATCGACGTGGCACCCTTGGAGAGGGCGTGCTAGGAGGCGTGCTTGGCGAATTTGGACATGTGCTAATGTCTCTGTGAAGATGTCCCAGTGGAGGTGGCTGAAGATTAAACGGACAGTTTATAAAGTGTTCTGGAGGCCGAAGGGGAACTGGAGGAGGGGTGTCAGGAAGAGGGTCTCTTGGTGGCGGTGGAGGTGGACTATGCAGAGGCCCATCAAATGCACCCGTAGGAACAGGAACTCTGGGCTTTACCTTTGGAGGAGGAGGCTGTCTTGGTGGAATAGCAGGTGGGTCATCATCAGATTTCATAGTTCCCTTAAAAAAAAAAAAAAATTAGGTTATACTTCTATTTTCCTGAAAAACTTATAAGGCTATTTTTAAAAGTGAAAAATTCTTGTGTCAAGTTAAATCTATAGACTCAAAATAGATTAATCTGGTTTAATTGATAACTATATTTGTAACTTCCCATTTAGTTCAGGGCTCAGTTTAATATTTGCATATAGGATGTTTTAATTGCAGTCTTTAGCACATAGGCCTACGTTACTTTGTTTCATACAGTTCAGAAATTTATAAATTTTAATTGTAATAGGAAAGTGCAAATAACAGTTTATAAACATCAAAGCATATGATGTCTGACTTCTGCTTTACTCCGTAACACTTATAGTAGTGGTTTTCAAAAATGTGATCCAGGGCCCAGCAGCCTCAACACCTGTAGGAAATTTTTCAGAAAAGCAAATTCTTGAACTCTACTTCAGATCTATTGAATCAGAAAATCTGGGAGTAGATTCAACAATCTGCCTTTAATAAGCTTTCCAGGTAATTCTCATGTACCCTTAAATTTGAGAAGACTGGTTGAAAGTTTGAAGAGTCCTCCAAACACTAAGTTCTTACCATCTGTACCAGCCAGAAAATGTTCTGAGTATCTGTGAATTTGTCCACCTTATTTTTTTAGGAAAGGTTTTTATGAAGACATACAACTCCTGAAAGTATTTTTCAAATGTGTTGTTTTTAACAATACAAATGTTAACAAGCCATAAAGGGTAGCCAAAATATATCTGACAAGTTCTTAATGAAAATGAGCTCTGTTTTGAAGATTTACAACTTTAAATGACTCGAGGCAAACCTAGGTCAGCTGACTACCTTGGAATTTGAAGCATCATGATCAAACTTCTTTCGAGGAGGAAGAGGAGGAGGAACTAGTAGCTCTTCACTTAGTTTATTTAAACTACCACATGAACTGAAGAAAGACTCTGGGGAAAGAAAAGACTAGTTTAACTACAATTCACAGTACAATTATAAAACAAAATTTCACTGCAACTTGTGCTATGGGACTTGTCATACTGTATTGTGTGTTACAGAGCTCACTGTTGGTTTACTTATCCTCCATGTAAGGTTTATCTAAGTTTGTTTTTTGTATCCTCTGTGTTTAACAATGTGTATTTATTTTTGTATCTGTGGCATAGATCACAGTGCCTGGTACATGGTAGGTGTGATAGCTAAATAAAGGCATACTGCAGTATTTAGTTAAGATCAGTAAGATTCTGCTCCTCCCAAAAGCCTTTGTAAAATATAAAATAAAACCATGTTTGTATATTATGTACTAAATAACTTCAGGAGAAAGCCTATCCTTAGCAAAAACCATGTATTTCTGAAGCAACTAGAAGTAACACAGGTAATAAAACCTCTATAGAGGAGATCAAAAGATAGGGTTGTACCATACAACTCTCTCTGCAAGTCTCTTAATGATAAAGTACCAACATATGACCAATTTAAGCAAACTTACAAAATAATAAAGTATCAAGGGAAAATTACTCCTCGACAGGTCAACTGCACACAGAGTAAGGATTATTTTCATTTACATCTATTTCATCTTTTTCATATGACTTTTTAAAAATATGTAATTATGGATAGACTCCCTATCTGGTCTCTCACAATTACATAGTTATTATAAGGCACCAATCAAGCCTTCTTTGTCTTTACACTGAGATTGGGTTCACAGAGTTAAGTTGGGAAAGAAGTTGAGGAATTTAATTTTACTCATGCGAACAAGTACTTATGGGACACTCTTGTAGAAATTTTTCAGCCAGGTGTGGTGCAAATGCCTGTAATCCCAGCACTCAAGGGGCTGAGAAAAGAGGGTCCGAGGCTCTAGGCCAGACAAGGCAGCTTATTAGCGGGCAGAGTACGCAAAACAAGCCAAAATTCCTATCCTTACAAGAGATTATGTTCTGGTTTGGGAAGAGGGTAAGTAAGTGAAAGCACAATCGCTAAAAATCCTAGAAATACTCAGCAGGGGAAAGGTGTAGAAATAGGTGGGAGGGGAGTGGTTTAAACAGGGTGAACAGGGAAGACCTCATGAAGGAGACTAAGCAACTGCCGGACGGAGGCAAGGGCACAAACCCGTGGGGCCAAGTGAGACAGAGCATTACAAGGAGCAGGAACAGCAAGGCAGAAGTGTGAGACGCTAGCGTGTCTGTCAGTTCTGGAGGCTGAGTCCCCCACGCAGAGAGACAGGAGAGAGAGCGGTGGGTGACCATGTCTACCGGACCGAAGGAGGCCAGACCATTAGGCCCTAATAAGGAACTTTCGGCTTTTACTCTGAGGAAGATGGAAAGCTTTATGCACAGGCATGTGAGGGTCTGACCTACATCCTAAAAGATCATTCTGGTTGTTGTATTGAAAACATACTGAGGAAGGGAAAGTGAAAAATTAGGATGCTACCATATTAAATAGGATAAGATACTGCAGTGGTCTGGACCAAGGCAGCAGCCATAGAAATGGTAAGAGATGATTAATTCTGGACATATTTTGAAGGTACTCAAGATTTGTTGATGGGTCATACCTGAGGTATTATAAAAAGAAAGAAGACATACCATTATGTCATAATATGTCTAATATTTCTGGTAAGTAACAGGATAGATGCTGTAAGTACTGAGACGAGGAGGCCATAGAAGAACAACTTCGAGGGGGCTGATAAGAATTTAGTTTTGGAGAGGTTACATTTGAGGGTCCTTCGGGGGGGCTGAGGCAGGAGGATTGTTGCAAGTTCAAGACCAACCTGGGCTACAAAGTGAGCTCAAGGCCAGCCTGAACAGCGTAGTGAGATCCTGTCTCAAAAAAGATTAAATAAAAATTTTAAAAGTGAAAAGATAAAAATTTGAGGGTCCTATCAAATAACCAAGTAAGAATATCACACAGGTCATCAGATATTACAAGTCTAGAGATGCGGAGAAAGATTCTGTCTAGAGATATGAAGTTGGGAATCACCACCACTTAAGTGATGACAAGTGTGAAGAAAAAAGCCCAGGAAAGGGTCCTAGGGCCTTCCCATGTTAACACTGTGGAAGGATGGAGAAGGACCAGCGTGAGAGACCAAGGAGATAGTGAGGTAGAGGAGCCAAGAGAGTAAGATGTACATGACCTACATGCACGTGACCTTTTCTAGAAACTTTGAGGTATTTTGTATAAACAGGCAAAGACTTTTTCTTGTTTACCGCTGAATCCTTCCTGTCATGGGTCACTAGTACAAACTAAGTGCAGGTTTGGGACCAGAAGGTTTCAGATTTCAGATTTTTTCAGATTTTGGACTATTTGCATATACATAATGAGATATCTTGGGGATAGTACCCAAGTCTAAACACAAAAAATTTACTTGTATTTCCTATATGTCTTATACACATAACCTGAAGGTAACTTTATACAATATTTTAAATAATTTTTGTACATTAAACAGAGGTTTGTGTATGTTGAACTATCAGAAAGGTGTCACTATCTCATCTGTAGACACGGTTTGCATCTAAACTGTCTCCCGAGGTCTCCCGTGCTGAGATGTGGAAGCTGTGAAAGGAGAATGGACCACGGGGTGACACCACCGACAGCCCACAGCCGAGTGTGCTCTTCCCAGGTGGGACTGGTTGGAAGAGGCGGTCCCTGGGGTGTGACCTCGAAAGCTGTGTTCTCATCCCTGGCTCCTCCGTTCTCTCTGCTGGCTGGGTGAGCAACCTTCCTCCACCAGCCTTCCTACCACTCTGCTTCTGGCTTGGAGTCAGCAACGCACAGATTAAATCCTCTGGAAACTGAGCTAAAATAAACCTTTCCTTTAAATTTTAGGTATTGAGTATTTTATCTAATACATTTGGCTTCACCACCATTCCTGACTCTAAATTTATATGCAACCAATGAATCTTTTTTTTTCTACTTATTCATACATAGGTGCTTAAGACTAAAAGCTATGACATATCACTGGAATAGTGAAAAAAAATGTACTCAAGGTAATTAAGCCCCACAGGAGCATTCCCCTGAATACCTAAATTAGATGGTAACAGCAACAACAAACAGTATCTTTTAATCATACAGCAAAAAAGAAGTTCATACAAAAACAGAAGCCACAGTGAGGGACTTGCCACCGTGTCCTCTGGCCTGCGCTAAGGTAATTTTACTACCCCTTTGGGTCTGCTAGCATGGCGAATCTGGGGACACGTGGGAAAGATGCAGCACAGCTGATGGGGCAGGAAGGGTCTTTTCCTCTAGGCTGGACACAGGCCCCACATGTGTGTGTGTCTCCGTGTGACTCATCATTTCAGGTTGGGTGTAGGGTTTTTCACTTGTAGCTGTCATGTCAGTACTCAGTTAAGTGCTTGATTTTGGAGGGTTTCTGAGTTTCAGGGTAGGAATGCTCCATCAGTAGTAAATTTTCTGCTGAGTCGGTAAGACCAAAGGGTGTGAACACTTTTATGGTTTGGTATATGCCATTTTCAGACTGCTTTCCAAAAGAGTTCTATTAATATTCCAATGTACATGGGATAAGTAATGTACTGCTTAACACAGCCTTGATCACACTTAAAATTTTTCTGATGGAGGGATAACTCTGTTAGGTGTAAGACTAAAATGGCAACTTATTATATATAATTAAAATCTGTGAAGCTGGGCACAGGGCACACACCTGTAATCCCAGCTACTTGGGAGGCTGAAGCAGGAAGATTGAAAGTTTTAAGCCAATCTAGGCAACTGAGTCAAAATAGAAAATAACAGTGGCTAGAGTCTGTGTTCAATACTGAGTATTACGCAAAAAACTCCCCATTAAACAACAAAAAAATAGATTTTAGATTCTTAGTCATACTGAACATTTACCTACTTGTTTCTCTGTCTTTCATCTGACATGAACTACCTATTCACGTCCACTGTTGATGGATTTTTACTGTTTTTCTCCTTTTGTCTTTGCACTTGTCATATTTATTATAAATATTCCCGGTTCTAAAATGGCACAGTGGTACAGGCTGAACTGTGTCCCCTTAAAAAATATGTTGAAATCCTAACTCTGGTACCTGGAATTGTAACTTTTTTTGCTAAGCCCCCAAATATCCAAATACTAATTTAATCAACTAATTACGATTTTGACAGTCATTTCATCAGAATCAAGTCATATTCTACTTACTTGATTGTGGCAAAAGCACCGGAGCAAAGATGCTATTGCTGCCTAGGGGAAGGAGAAAAACGGTTTGTAAAGTCCGGGAATATGTGGTCTTATTTTTTTAATGTTTGCATAAAGCGACATGTAATACACATATGGCCAGGATTTTATCACCATATTTTGTCATGTTAACTTTTTAGTAAAAAGAACCTGGCACTTGTACCTAGAACAGTTTCCCTTTTTAGTAAAGTGCTTCCCCTTGTATCACATTTGCTTCTCCTGTTTCTCACAAACTTGGGCGCTTGTCTCCTTACTCACTGCCTGTTGTGCCCTTCTGAGTAGTAGAGCCCAAAATGTATCACATAAATCTTCAATGAATACATTAGAAAATAATATACATAAAACAATGTACAAATAACCCTTTATTCCCATGTTAATTACTATTTTCACATTTAGATGTCACTTTTTACACTAATAGCGCTTGCCAAGGATTCTATAATTCTCGTAATTAAATATATAAGAATTATCTGAAACACAAAATCTGTTTTTACCAGTCTATGTCTAATGCTTACCACAGGAGCTGTTGAGATCCACATCTAAAAACACACTAAGGTCTGAAGAAGCAGAAACTGGTGGAGTAGATGGTGTATTTGGAGAGGTCGGTGCTGACACTGTTGATTCAAGCTCAGTTTCAGCAATCCGACTAAAGCTTATCTTATATGGTTCTCTTTCCAGTGGTGTTGGGTGACCTCGTAAAGTGCCTGAGGTAGAGCCATGTCGGCCTGTATTAGGCCTTATTCCAGGAGATTTTAAAGAGAAAGTTGATTTCCTAGGCTAGGAAAAGCAAACATAAGTAACATAAAACTTGAGTGTGTGTGCTTTAAGACTTGGAGTTATGTTATTTCTCCTCAAGCAGACATTTTAAAAGAGTACAACAAAATCCCAACTTGCAGGGGCAGGTTATGGCATTCTAGTAGTAACTTCTAGACTTAACTGGATTAATTTTAAGATGTATTTGAATACATGCAAATCTTTTTCCCTAACTCTAAAATAGAATACTGGAAAATTTATGTAAAAACAATTTTTTGTTCCTCAAGTGAAATCTAAACTCTTTCAAATCATCGGTGTCAATTTTATAAACATTTACTAGGAAAATAATTTTTTAGGCAACATATTATGTTTTGTGTGTTTTTTAAAATCTTCTTTTCCCTTTTCTTGATGATAAACTTCTACAGCAATATTTAAAATCTTTGGTGAAAATTGCCACCACTGTTCCCTATTCTGGCAGTGATAACCTAGTGAAAAAGCACAAAATTCGGATTTAAAGGAGTTAAAATTCAACTGTGCCAAGATCAAGCTATGTAGCTTCTTAAAAAAATTATTCCATCCTTTGCAGCCTCGGTATTTCATTTCAAACTAAGGGTAAAAGCTGCGTCCACAACTGATGTGACAAGGAGATCACATGAAACTACGGAGCTTACTGTACTGCCCGCCCCAAGCTGGTCCGTCCACAAACGTTTTCATCTCCTTCCGCACTTGCCTCACCTCCAGCTACGTAGAATCAATCCTCCATTCGTGCTGCTGCTACTGAAAGCCTCAGAGTAGCCAGGACCTACACAGTGCACTATAGTGAGAAAGATGGGTGCCGCTGGCAGTGACGGACCACGGAGTCCCAGCAGCAGAGGACAGGCTCAAACCGGAAGGACCGCAATACACGTGCGCCCCTTCCTAGTCCTTCAGCTTCCTCGGCCCCCACCTACCTGCTGGGCTCTCACTTTCCCACCCTTCCCTCCTACGTGGGGGCGGGGTCAAACATGGACAGATACACAAGTGGTACTAACAGAAAGGAAAATCAGAATTTAACAAAAGGCTGATTATCTTCCCCCAGAGTATATGTAATTTTAGAAATAGTGCACTGCTACAAAACAAAACACCTAAAAGCAGCTACTTAATTTTAAGGGGGAAAGCTGAAAATAGTATTACTTTTAAGAACAGAAAACATTTCCACAATTATAATGAACTTACAAATCGAGGTGGCTGTTTGCAGTTTCGGGGTTCAATTTCTAGAGACTTGTTGAACAAATAATCTGTAAACTCTTTTTCAGATGAACTTCCCATGGGGTTAAGATTTTCAAAGAACCTCTGGAATTAAATACCAATAAGTATATTCTTTACATCTTACTAAAATAAGATTTTATTTAAAATTTTAATGAAAATGATATCATTTTTATATAAAAATTTACCAATTAAGATATTATAATATCTGGAAAGTTCAAAAGGATTGCATATTCTGATCTCCCTACTTGTGAATAAGAATGTAATTTTTATAGAAGCTATATTGTGTTTTATAGTTCTATAAAGAGCAAATTTTTATTATCATCTTACTGACACACTTTTCCCTTAGCACATTTTATTCTCACTCATTATAACAAATGATTTCATCAGTAAGCCATCAAAAGTGGTTAGGACTAAAATTATAGTTCGAAACCACAATAAAATCTTGATAATCAGAAAAAAAATAGATTAAGTTCTAGTCAAAGGTAATTTCAGGAATAATTAAAAATTTATCTGTTAACCTCTAATAGAAAAATATTTTTATCAAAATTACCAGAAAACATTTCCAAAGCTTGAAGATTTTAGGTAGAACATTTAGATGATTCAAGTGACAAATAAAGACCAAAATAAAAATGCTTTTGAGATAGTATTTTGACTACAGATAGCGCACATATCTAGTATTTAACACTTCTGATTATTAACTTGTTATTACAGTACGTCCCCATTCGAGTTCCAAACTTTCACAGATACACTGTATAAGACTCACTTTCATAAGTTTGCTTACAAACAAATCCAAGTTATGAACAATTCTCCCAAAATGGAACTCATTCACACATTGAGGACTTACTCTATTTTTTTTTGTGGTACCAGGAATCAAACTCAGGACCTTGTGCTTGGCAGGGAGGTACTTATGCCATTGAGCTATGTCTCTGGCCCTTGTATTTTCAAAATGAAAAAACACCATGATATGTGATTATGATATTTAATGTGTTCTCTTTTAAAGATAAGCAAAGAAAGTACTTACCCTCATTTCTAGTTCTATCCGTAAACAGTAAGGCTGATTCTGATATTGCTGAATTTCTCCAGTAATTTCAGCTACTTTCCTCCTTTTACTGAAATTGATTAGCTCTTTCCCTTTCTTTTTTAAAAAATCATTATTCCCTTCTTCAGTCTTCAGAATATTTGTTAAATATATTCCTAATGAAAAAATAAAGAGAAGTCATTTTAAAATTGACTTTTAATCAATCATTTGGGAAAACAATTGATCTAGTAAAGCTGAAAGGCATACTACAAATGTAGAACTCAGCAATTCTCCTAAAGTGATCAGACAAGACTGACAGACTTTATGATTCTCAATTCAGAATTTTTGTTAACACTAAAAGAATTTAAAATAAGAACATAAGTTATTAGTCTAAGAAATGGCAAATTGAGCTTTTATAACACTTAAGACTTTGTGAACAAAATCGAAATTTTAAATTTATTTTAACCAAACATTGTAATATTTGATTACAAATATTTAATGCCAATGATCTTTACCTGATTATCGATAAATTAACTTTAAGCAATTTTAGTTAATGAGTATACAACTAGATGCTTATTCAGAGCCCACAATTTAGGTACAAAATATTACTTCTCATCTTGGCAATAAAAAAGCTTTTAATCCTTTTTTTGTGTATTACTACTGATTCATTTAAATTGGTGGTTTTGAAAGGAGGGCAATTCTTTTTCTTTCTGCAGGCAATTTTATCTCACTGGAGATATCTGGGAATGTCTGAGGACATTTCCAGTTATCAGAGTGAGAGGGTGGCACTGGCATCTAGTGAATACAGGCCCACATGACAAAGAATTATTTGGCCTAAATATCACTAGTGCCAAGGTCAAAAAAAATTTTTTTTCATCCTATCTGTAATTGTAGAGTTTTTCATAAATAGAAATAAATATAAAAACAGCCTGAGTGGCTGTTCCATCCTTGCCAGGTAAAACCATCTCAAACTGAATTATCCAATTTCTCCTGACTTGCAATAACTTTCTCTTTCCTTAATCCTAGAGGGAAAGGGGAGTAGATATTTAATTTGGTGTTTCCAAACTCAAGTAATTTTCTACATTCAGAACTTTGCTATAGTTGCTTTATTTATATGCTCTTGTTACTCTTCCCTAAGTGAAATAGAAAAAGCTGCTTCCTCCTCTGATCCTTGTCTGTGTAAGTCCTTGAGAGTTAAATGTCCTGCTCAGGTTCACAGTTTCCTTTTATAAAAAAACTCTACATAAATCACTCAATTTCAATAGTACAGTCATGGGTCACATAATGAAGTTTAAGTAAACAATGAGTCACATATATACTGGTGCTACCGTAAGATTAAAACGCAAGGCCTGAGAGTGTAGCTCAGTAATACCGCATGTGCTTTTAGCAGGCACAAGGCCCTCGGTTCAGTTCTCAGTATCAAGACAAAACAAAACAGAACACCGCCCAGAAGATTAGAATAGAGCTAAAAAATCATTGCAGCTATTGTGACACTGTGCACAATACTCAAGTATGTGTGCTCCTGCTGGTGTAAACCAACTTACTGCTGCTGTCCATCACAGAAAATTATAGCACATCAACTGGTGGTGCGGGCCCATAATCCTAGCTGTTCAGATCTGCAAAATTCAAAGCCAGCATGGGCAATTTTGTGAGACTGTGTTGGAGGGGGAAAAAGAAAAACGTGGGCTGAGAATACAGCCCAGCCCTCCCTGGGCTCAGTCCCTAGATCCCTAATACAGGAAGGGAAAGAAAAGTATTACAGACCACATATATGACAGCATTCCCAAAAAAGTATCACTGAACTGAAAAATTCTTGCCTAGTGACATCACAAATGTTGTCAAGTCAGCATAACACATTATTCATGTGTTTGTGATGCTACTAGTCATCAGACCTGTGCTGCCAGTTGTGTAAAAGCACAGCACTAACAGTAAAGAACTTGAAACAATAATGACTATATTACTGGTTCATGCATTTATTTTCTTGTTATGGTTTGTGTCTAGATGTCCCACCAAAGCCTCATGCAGTCATAGGTGGGGCTTTCTGGAGGTGGCTGGATACAGATAGAGTGTATGGTGCTGGGATCACAGATGTGATGCTGGGGTTGATTCACAGTGTGACGCTGGGATTGAGGCTGCCCCACTGGGTGTGAATGCCCCCCGCCCTAAAGTGGCAGGTAGCCTGAATGGAACATAAAGGACAAAAAGGGGCTATGCTGTTTCTTGCTACTTTGTTGCTTTGTGCTTGCTAAGAACTGTTTCCCCTCCATGATTCCCCTCTGCCATGCTACCTGGCCTTGGGGCCAGCCAGCTATGAACTGAAACCTCTACTAGCAGTAATCCAGATACTCCGCAGGCCGAGCCAAGAGGATCATTCAAGCCCAGGAGTTTGAGATCAGTTGTGCAACACTGTGAGATCCCATCTCTACAAAACAAAACACCACAACGCAACACAGCGTCTACACTTGAGGGACTGACCTATACCACCTAGGACTGCACTAAGTGTACTTTCTTTTTGGGTACTGCGGATTTAACTCAGGGTCTTCAAGCTGAGCTATAATCTGCAGCTCTTTTTAAATTATGACACAGGGTCTCACTAAGTTACCAAGTTGCTAAGGCTTGAACTTCTGCTCCTACCTCAGTCTCTACAGTGCTGAGATTACAGGCCTGAGCTACAGTATAGCCCAGCTATAGTATACTCTTAACTATGTCTGCACAGCAAAATCACATGACAATGCATCTCTCAGAATGTGTAGCTATCATTAGGCAATACATGATTGTATTTAAGAATAGTTCACTCTATAAAACTCTGCCTAATATAATTACATAACTTTCAAAACCTTTAGTAAATTAAAGAGAAAACAAACACTGTAGATGTGATAGAACAACAGTTACATTTTCATGAGTGCTTACTCTATGCAAGATCTTGTATAACGTAGTACAGATATTTTTAATTCTTACAACTCTATTAAATAATTATTATAATCTTCATTTTATAGATAAGGATATAGAGCATTTTATTTATAATACAAGTAGTAGTAAAAACAGATAAACTGGTAAAAATAAGGATAACCTGCCTCTAAAGACAGGCCTCTTTGTGCTATAACACATTCACCCTCAAAATATAATATCCATATTTAGTAACTCACCAAAAAAAGGCACACAAGGTGGATTGATTGATTTTAGTTTTACTAGGTATTTTTTAAAATGATCTTGACTTAATTCCACAGCTTCATCCAAAATTTTCCGTTTTCTTTCCTGCAACGCCTTTAAAACATATACATTTGAGTATAATTTTTGTTTATAATCCAATCATACTTATGGATATAGAATTATAGAATGTATAAAATTTTAATTAAGAAGTAAGTGGTATTCCTTTAGGTACCTGCCTAAACCAACTTCTCATTCATTCATTCATTCATTCATTCATTGAGACAGGGTCTCACTATGTAGTTTAAGCTGGCCTTGAACTCACAGCAATCCTCCTGCCTCAGCCTCCTGAGTGCTGGTATTATAAGTGTGTGCCACCACTCCTGGCTCTTCTCTTTTCTTAAAATCCACATATATAATCTAATACAAATAACCTTATACAAATTAGAAGATTAAGAAATCAAAATTTTTTCTCAAGACCTTATTAGGTAATTATTTTAGTTAGCCAAAATTTCAAGATATAGCTGTAAAAAGGAGAATTATAACTGCTCAGCATTCAAATATTTTTCACTGAAAGGTCTTTTGGAGCTACAGGAAGGGTTTCGGTAAGGAGATGACTATGGGTGCATAATAAAATGAACAAAAATTTAACAAATGAAGAAGCAGGCTTTTCTTTTTTATTTCATCATTACATTTTCCTACTGGAAATTAACCAGTTCATAAGCTCATAAACACACATACACACAGACACACACACACACTCCGCAGAAAACATTATACCTGATAAGAAGCATTCAATACATTTTCTTTAAATTAAGAAGCAAGCAATGGTGTCTGTATCATAGCTTTTAATCAATACAATGAAGAATTCCTAGCTAACCTGGACAAAAAAAAAGGTCTAATAAATAAAACAGATTAAAAAAAAAATCATCACTATTTAGAGAATATAACTACTCACAAATGAACTCCAATAAAAAAAATCAATTGCATCTCCACATATGTCTTCAATGAGTCAAGGAAATATGACAAAAGTATTCTAACATAAATCTAACAAAGTAGTATGAGGTCTCGGTCAAGAAACCATAACTGTACTGAGTAAATACGTGCAGGGCTATACCATGTTCATGGTAAGACAAATTACTGTAACACCATCAGTTCCGTACTAACCAATTTATAGATCCACATGCTGAACACTAAAAATAGATCCATGTCTATCAGCATGCATTAAACTAAAGTCAAAATGGATCAAAGATCTAAATATTAAAACAGAAACACTAAATCTACTGGAAGAGAAAGTAGGTAGAAATCCTGAAGACATAGGGGTAGGCAGAGTGTTCATGAACAAAAACTAAACTGCAAGGGAAGTATTTCAAAGAATGAACAACTGGGATCTCATCTTACTGAAAAGTTTTTGCACATCAAAAGAAATCACCAACAGAGTAAAAAGAAATGAGAAAACCCACAACTTGGAAAAAAAGTTTAGCTAACTGTCCCTCAGGCAAAGGACTTCTATCTAGAACATGTACAGAATAAAAAAAATTTCAAGTCCCCCAAACTTAAAAACCCAATCCAAAAATGGATGTTTAAAAAAAAATTTTTTTAAATTAAAAATGGGCATCTGAGATGAATACACACTTCTCAGATGAAGAAATACAAATGGAAAATAAATATACGAAAAAATGTTCAACATTATTGGTCATTCGAGAAATGCAAACTAAGAGATTCCAACTCACCCCAGAAAGAATGCCTATCACTGGGGCTGGAGATACAGCTCAGTGGCACAGTGCCTGGCTGGCAAGCACAAGGTCCTGAGTTTGATTCCTAACACCCCTCGTAAAAAGAATGGCTGTCATCAAGAAATCAACTAATAAGGACGCTAGTGAGGCTGTGGGGAAAAGGAGCCCTGCTCCACTGCTGGGACTGCTGGGGGGAGCGCAGACGGTGCAACCACTGTGGAGATCTGTGGAGATTCCCCAAGGGTAGGACTACAGATTCCATTCAATCCAGCTACTCCCTTCTGGGTAGTTTTCCAGAATTGAAAACATACCACAGCAATATACGTGCACCCATGTTTATAGTAGTACAATCGGTCATAGCTAAACGTTGGAAACAATCCAAATGCCCATCAACTGAGAAATGGACAAAAAAATGTGATATTTTTATACAATGGAGTATTATTCAGCTATAAAGATAAACTCAAGGCTTTTACGGGTAAATGGATACAACTAAAGGCCATACTTATAAGTGAAATAAGTCAGACCTGCATGTGTGAACATAGTATTGTCTCCCTACTGTGAGAAACTGAAAGAGTAAATAAAATCCAAAAACTACAATCAATATTGTGAAAGAGAAAGAAACTGCTCAACAGGAAAAAACTACTGGGATGCGGGAAAGGAGAAAAGAAAGAAGAAAAAATGATATATACATATACACAGATAGCTAAGATAATTGTACTACTAATTTCTCTTGGTTTACTGAAAGGAACAGTTAATGTCTGCTAATATTTGCTAATCGTTTCATCAATTTTGCATGCCTATATCTGATAATCTGAACAACTATTCTGAAGATAACAATATGCAATATAACAACCATTGTTAATTTCCTATCATCTTGTGTTGAAATTTCTGTATTTTTATTTTTTAATTTTCTTTAAAATAAAAAGAAAAATATATGTATAAAAGTAGTTTTTTCTTTATTCACCTTTAATCACAACCTACTGAAAAGAAACAATGTGAAGAGAGAAATATGAGGGGTGAGGTACACAGCTCAGTGCTGAGGCCCTGGGTTTAATTCCCCAGTCCAAACAACAAAGATGTGAGGAGAGTATGTACCTTTCTACACTATTCTGAATACTGAGAGATTTAGGGTTAGTTCTGCTTCCTAGTATAAAAAATGAAATTGTATTAGTCATTCTGAAGCTTTCTTATGGGTTTACCCATAAATATCACAAATATTTTTCAAAGACAATACACGAAGATGTCATCACTTTTTTCTATGGTCAAACAATAAAAAAAATAATGTATTTAATTACTCTCCCACTTACGGACATTCAGGTTATCTGTAGTTTTCTACTATAATTAACGCTGTAAAAGTTGTATCACTATATATGTAAGTTTACAGTCTTCTGCTTTCATTTATCTAAAATTTTAGGTTCAAGTGCAGTGTGTATGATATTACAGAAGTTGAAGCCAAGACCACTCTACTACTGAGCTACATATCCCTACCCCTTTAATTTTTTACTTGGAGACAGTATCTTGCTAAGTTACCCAAGCTAGACTTGAATTTGTGATCTCCTCCTGCCTCAGCCTCCTAAAAGTACTTTTTAACACAGTTTGTTAGATTGCTTTCCAGAAAGACTGTAAAAACTCATATTCTCAAAGGCAGTATTAGTGTAGCTGAGTTTTCATCTTGTTAGTCTTCACTTAGAAAAAGTTTTTCTAGGTACAAAAGCAAAGAAGAACCCATAAATAAAGAGATTTTGATTTATGACCTATATAATCAAAAATTATTAAATTTTCTAGATTAAAAAACAGATAGGATACTCTGGTTTCTCTTCAGATCGTATAAATCTTTCACCTTTTTAAAAGACAGGACCTGCGTATGGTGGTGCATGCCTATAATCCTAGCAATCACGATGTTGAGACAGGATGATTGCTGCAAATTTGAGGCCCACCTGCGGTACATAGTGAGTTTAAGCCCAGCCTGGACTACATAGCAAGACCTTATCTCAAAACAAACATGTAAACAAACAAATAGAAAGCAGATGAAATAAAAACAAATAGAAATGGAAGAAAATATAGGCAGTCTAAGTTTTAGTGTCTTCAATATATAAGAAGTTCACATAAATTAACAAAATGCAAATACTCAAAATGGAAAAATGAGACCATAAACAGATAAATCACAAATCAAAAAAATAATAAATATATTTTAAAATATTCAACCTCACTAGTTGTTTTTAAAAATAGAATTTTAAATGAGAATTTTTT
Source organism: Dinomys branickii (assembly GCA_004027595.1). NCBI lineage: Eukaryota > Metazoa > Chordata > Mammalia > Rodentia > Dinomyidae > Dinomys > Dinomys branickii. Next base: position 20,114 of record PVLD010021676.1, read on the forward strand.
TTTTTGGCCAATGAAATCTATATAATTTTTTATATATAAGAGTATTTGTCATTTCTTGCTAGAAAATGCCATGGCAAAAGCATCAAGAGTTTTACAATGTGCACATACATACTCTGACCCAGGATCTGCATCTGCGGAAACTTACTCGAGAGAAATAATTAAACTCTCACAAAGACTTCTTTGCATGGATAGTCCACAAGAAATTATTTACCACAACCAAAGATCAAAAATAATCCCACTATTTCACAACAGAATGATGGAATAAGTTATGTTTTATCCATGTAACAGAAAACCACACTACCACTAAAAAGCTTGTTTTTAAAGACAAGCTAGTTAAAACAAGAAAATGTTTGTAAGAAAAATATGTAACCCATACAAATCTACACAGAATATGGTCTTAGTTTTGTTATTAAAAGACATAATATATCTACACTTTATCTCAATTTTCTATAAATAATTCTCTATAAATAAGCACATCACTTTATAATTTAAAAAATAAATTTGTTTTAAAGAAAGGGTTCTCTCCATTTCATTCTTTTTTTACTATATATTGTAGGTGCTTAAGAAGGCATTTTAAATCTTTTGTTATTTATGTGAGACTATCAGTGTGCTACTAAAAAAAACTGACTTGAAACGTTATCACATTTAAGTTAGGATTAGGGTTAAGGTTTAATCCAGATTTAATATACTTAATATATTCACATTAAGCATACTAAACAGAGGTATAGGTCTGATATTCTTTGATGAATCCTAAACTTACTAACGTATTGATATATTTTCTAGTATCTTCATATCTTCCTATCACTGTATTTAAGAGGAAAGGGTGAATTTACACAGGGTTGACTAAAAAGGACAGGTAATAGAAGCAGTCTCTTTTACTCTGATTATACCTTCCCCCACAAGGATGAAAGAGTTAAGTCTAAAACTTACCTCAAAGGTATGGTCTAGTCTGTACACTGACACTGAATTTACAGCACTGACTATCTCCAATACACCATTGAAATTATTCAAATCTTGAAAAACTTGCAGAATTTCTATAATTCTACTTAATACTGCCACCCGTTCTTCAAAATTTTCTGCTTCCACAATGCATCTAGTAACAACAAGAACAAATTAGTGGCTTAGAAAAGTGTCTTCACCTCATTTAGAAAATAAGAAACTTCTTTCAAGTCAGAATTTTATGTTAAATATAATACAGTGACTATTACAAGCAATACAATGGAGTAAATAACAACTCACTTTTCAAACCAGAGGGTGAGATTTGTGGTGTGGCGAATCATTTTCAATAAATTTGGAGAATTTATTTCTTTATCTTCTTTGGTCCACACACTCCCTACAAGTTCAGAAGGTTGAACTTTCCTATGGAATAAAAAATAAATACAAATTACCTCCAAAAGACTACCAGTATCAAAATTATTTAAAGATCTTCTTGTACACAGGTATTTACGTATGTTTGTATTTTTTGAGACAAGGTCTCGCTATGTAGTACAGGCTGCCCTTGAACTCACTAAGTAGTCCAGGCTGGCCTCAAACTCATGGCGTCGGATTATGAGCATAAGCCACCACACCTGGTAATCTTGAATTTAGTAAGAAAAAGACAAGCCAAAAGAAAAACTGTCAAGCATGTGAACAAAGAGCCATAAACATGACAAAAATCTCTTATTCAGAAAAAAGAACATAAAATTGCAGTCAAATCTCATTTTACTCCATCAAACTAACCAAATCTGATAATACTAAATGAGTGAAAATATGAAAGAACTTTCCAACACTGACTTCTAAGTAAAAACCAGATACAACCACTCTGTAAAATAAATTCAGCAATTTCTCAGTACTGAAGATACTCATACTACCTGACATAGCTACCTTACTCCTAGATATATTTTCTCTAAAAATTCTTACACAAAGTGGTTTTTGTGTTTTTTTGAGACAGGGTCTCACTATGCAGTTCAGGCTGGTCTTGAGCTCATTTTGTAGCCCAGGGTGGTCTCGAAGTTGCAATAATCCTCCTGCCTCAGCCTCCTGAGGGCTGGGATAACTGGCATGTGACACCACACCTGGCTTTACACAAAGTTTTAAGAGCACATTTATTAAAATTTATGTTTGCAAAAGTGAAAAATCCCCAACAGTGCAGAGGTTCATCATGAAGAGACTAGATAAACTGAAATATTCATACAACAGAACACTAGACAGTGGCTAAAATTATCAAACTAGAACTATATTCATCAACTTGAATAAGTATCAAAAACAAGTAAAAAACATGCTGCAGAATAATATAAAATTATGCGCAGCTTAAAAAATGTGCAAGCCAATGTTACACATTATTTAGGGAAAAGTGTGTATGTATACAAGTCTATAATAGAGGAATCCGAAACACCAAATTCTGAGTAGTGGTCATTTCTTGGAGAAAAGGAGAGCAATGAGAATGGGGGAAATTATGAGAATTTTAAATTTTATCTCTAATGTTTTTGTGTTTCATTAGCATTCATATTATTTCCTACATTTGCTTGGATGCTTGAAATAGCTAATGAAAAATAAGACAGAAAAGCAGGTTAAATCATCATGCACAGCGGATCAGGATGACCTCACTCCCCAAGATGAGCAACAGCACTGCCATCAGGGTCCTGCGGTCTCAGCAATTCATAGATTTTTGAATCAGCAGGTTTCAGTACAAAGAAGTACATGCTAACATTCTGGAATATATTTTTGAAGTAGCTCCATTATTTCATCAGCAATTTACAACGTTTACTTTGTCTACGCTTTATGTAGGCTGTCCCTTCTCCACAGTGTGTACCCCGTACAGAGGCATTTTCTCTGTCCTAAAAGTAGGTCCTCGTGGAGTAAGTGCTTTGTTTCTCTTCTGCTGTCCACCCATGTAACAGGCATTCTATGAGGAAAACTCAGTTCGATATTATTTGCTCTGTTGCCTCAAATAACAAGTCCCTTCATTCCTATCAATCACAAACCCCGCAATCTAGCTGCCAACTGAACGCAACTAAGAAAGTACTAGGAACAGGGGAGGAAAAATCACTCCAAAGCCGTTGCTTCTCTCTTGCATCTGCCTTTGTCTTGCCAGTCCTCTGGGGCAGGGTTTTCAGCCCCTAGTCTAGGCCTTCTACTTACGGGAAGGACTGTGGGGAGCACTGTGCTGTGAGCTGTCCTCCAAGCGCAGGAGGACAGATGAGGTGGTTTTAGGCACTTATGAATAATTAGCAAAACGTTTTGAAAACAGGAAAGAGGTATGTTTAAGGTTCTTTCAGAGTAAGAAATTACCATTAGTTATCTACCTGTAGAGATCAGATTCCAAAAGTGTCAGCTGACGTGCAACTTCTATTGGATGAAGGGTCATAAGATCAAATGTTTCCAACTGTCCAGGCCTACTGATATGCCATTCAATCGGAGGAGGCGGGCTTTCAAATGTGATATTATGGCTTATTCCATTTGCCTGAGCTTGCTTCTTCCTCTTGATGATCTTAGCAATTGACTCTACCCATTTCTTCATGGCTTTCCCTGGGAAAAGAACATACACACAGAACTATTTTTTACTTACTTGTTGAAAAAAGTGAATCATTGTGCCTGTGGTGCTTTCCAAATCTGTATTTTGCCAATTCTACCTCTGTGGTGTTTTTGGTTTTGGTTTTTGTTTGCTCTTGCCAGGCAGGTGCTGTGCTGCTGAGCTATCTCCCTGGCCTTTTTTTTTTTGAGACAGCCTCTCAATATGTAGCTCAGGCTGGCCTTGAACTCACTGTGTAGCCCCGGATGCTGTGAACTCACGAAGAGTGTACTGCCTCAGTCTCCTGTGAGGTTGTACTGCCTCAGCCTCCCTAGAGGTGGGATTATAGGCATGCATCACCATGTCCAGCTTTTCTGTGGTATCACTTTTCAGGTTTCTTTATATCCTGTACTTTCTGAAACCACAGATAGAAAATTGACTACTTCAGGATAAATGTTGTCAGGAGTATTTCCAGCAGGAGGCATACAGTGTCTAGTTATCTCCCTCTTCGTGATGCTCACCATCTACTCCCAGTTCCCCAGATCTCTTATTCTATCAGCAGTACGGAATGATGACGTTGTATCACCCCTTGTCTATCACCTGACTCCGCTATTAAAAATGAGCTTTCCCTCTTGAACTATTTCATTACGCTAAGGTGTAACTATAGGAAAGAACTTTAGACACTAACACAACCATTTATTTGATTTACTTTAATACATGTCTGTGTTTTAGAAACTTCTTAGATTATATGTAATCTAGTATTCTCATTAGGAATATGATTCAATATCATAAATAATTTTAAAACATAAAAATGTATCTTGGGGCCAGGAATACAGCATAGTGGCACAGTGTCTGCCTGGCAAGTGCAAGGTCCTAACTTTGATTCCCAGTACACCCCTAAAAAAGTACCTTACACATCTCAAAGTTGAAACAAAGGAGTCATGTTCCCCACTCTGAATTAAATTCCCCTTAAAGAATAAATAGGACATGAAATAAACCAGCCTTATTACTTTTAACATCTCACACCCTTAGGTAAAACATCAACGTTCTTAGTTTAATAATATTCATCTGATCACACATATATTTGTTGAAATGCTCATGGCCTGCAGGTTCATCTCGTAGGCCACGATTCAGAAACTTCAAGTAGGAGACGCCTACTTTCCAGGGGGACAGTAATATGAAAAGCTGTCATCCAAAATTAAAGAATAAAATTAAGGAGAAAAAGAAAACATAAAACTACACATATTTTTATTTATGGAAGGAATGGTAACAAGATAAAATTAAATTTATTATATAAGACTTTTGACTTCTTCAAAGGAAATGCTGCTGAGGGTACTGCACAATGGGATGGCATTTGCCTAGTACTCTCGAGGTGCTGGGTTTGATCCCAGCACTGCCAACAAATACACATCAACTTGAAAAGCCAAGGTCTTAAGGCTTTGGGTAGCTCTAAACATTTGTGAACTTTTCAGAAACTATAAAAATCATCCCAAATATGATTTCAGTTTTCTAAAAACAAAAAAGTTTAGCTTACTTAAAAGTGATACAAACTTGAAAATAAACTTGTGCAATGTAAGATTCAATTTAACCTTTAAATAATATACCTCTTACACTTGAAATGAAGGATTCTAGTCTTTCAAGCAATTCCAAGTCTCTTTCAAAGTCATAAAAATGGTGTTCAACCCAGTGCCGAAATACATTTAAGACCCTGATAAAGTTGAAAGAAACACATTTTAATGAAATCTAAGCATTTAAGTACGCTTCTCCTCCCCCTCCAATGCACGGTGGTAGCTTTAGGTGCAAGAACCAATATAACACTTGCAGTCATTCATCTGACTTAATTCATATGGTAAATATTTTTCTTCAGTAATATAAGGAAGTCATTGTCCAGATCGTAAGTTATTTTTAAATTAGACTTTAAAATTTAATATGCTATAGTACAGAAGTATTTTTCAAGTTCTGAAACTGAAAAGGCATTTTTAAAATATAAATTTTGATATATTTTTCACAAAAAATGGAAAGCTAAGACTCAATGTATTGGATTCTAAAATTCAAGTATGTAATCTACAAATACACCTATAACATTTTATTTCATTTCTAAAGACAGTATTTTTTTCATGTGGCACTGAGGATTGAACCCAGAACCTTCACACTGAGCCACATCCCCAGCCCTTTTTGTTACTTTTTGAGATGGTCTCTCTGTAAGTCAGCAAACTGCCGAGGCTGGTATTGGACTTCTGATCTTCCCACCTCAGCCTCCTGGACTCGAGGGTTACAGGTATATAGCACCAAACCAGACTAAAAATATTTCTATTTTATTTTTTTTTATTTTTATTTTTATTTTTATTCTTTTGCGGTACTGGGGATCGAACTCAGGACCCTGCGCTTGTTAGGCAAGCGCTTATTCCACTGAGCTATATCCCCAGCCCCCCTAAAAATATTTCTGATAGCTGTTTACTTTTGCAGAATTGTAAAAATATTTCTGAGTCACTTCTAAGTAAATACTTAATCATCTACATAGACATGACATTCCACTCACCATCACACAGACATACTGACTGTGTAAATGAGTTACACTAACATTTTCTCTTCACTCCAACAACCGACCATTTCCAGGCTAGCGTTCATTTCCCCACACCCCGATAGACAACAGTATTTCTTTCAGGCTAAAAAAAAATACATTTAACTCCTAATCTTTGTCATACTATTTGTATTAAAACAACCTTGTATCATTGTGACTGATCAGCTCACTGGCCTGGAGAATATATCAAAACATTACAATTCTGCTTCTATTTTGTCTCTCTTCTAGTTTCTATAGTATCAATGTAATTTTAAAATTATCATACAAAAGAAAAAATCCTATCATCAAGACTTCATCAAAATTTACAACTTCAGCTAGGTAAGCCACAAAGATTACCTCAAATCCTTCAATATACTCCTATAACTCAGAAATAGAAACAACTCAACAAATATAGATAAGAGTCAAATGGTTTTTCATGAAATAAGTATGAATGGCCAAAAAGAGACAGTAAGCAGTTTTCAATATTAGAGAAATACACATTAAAACCACCATGAGGTACCATTCTGCAGCCAGCTGCATGGCTAAGGTATAAAAACAGACAGCGGTAACTATGGTGAGAATAAGGAGCAACTGAACTCACAGACACCGTTGGTCTGAACGTTTAGAGAAAATGCGGACCAAGCCATTTCCTTCTGAGGTATATATCCCAAGGTATATAAGTGAAAAAGCCATAAAGATAAAACTGTAAGATTGTGAGATAAAATTTACAGCAGCTTTATTCATACTAAAGACTAGAAAATGTCCAGGCATCCCTCAATGGAAACATACAAATATACGCAGTGATATATCCACGCAATGAAATACCACCCCAGGAATAACAGAGAAGGCTACTGACATAAGCAACATAGCTGACTCTCAAAATCATGCTGAATGAGGAAGTCAGAAAGAATAACCATTTACATGCAACTGTCCAACAGGTAAAACTAGTCTATGCAGTAAAATCACAATATTGAATTTTTTAGTCTATGCAGTAAAATCACAATTTTTGAATTCTTTAGTGCATACCTGTAAGTCCTAGCCCTTTGGGAGGCTGAGACAGGAGGACAAGTTCAAGGCCAACTGTGCAACATAATGTAGACCGAGTCTCAAAATAAAATAAATAAAATAAAATAAAAAGAACTGAGGTATGGCTCAGTGGTATAGTGTTTACCTTGCATTAGTAAGGCCATGAGGTAAATCCCCAAAACAAAACAATCCAGAAAACAGCATTTGGGCAGTCGGGGGAAAACTGGATTAGAAGAAACAGAAGGCAGCTTTCTAGGATGTGCTAACGTTGTACTAATATTCTGTATCTTGAAGTTTGATTATAGATTTGACATGTACACATTTATAAAATTGAACCAAAATACATGTAAGATGTGTGTACTTTACTGTATGCACATTTTAGAACAAATGATAAATGCTGAACTGTTTGGCTTTTTTTTTAACTGTTAATAACATACCAGTTGGAAGTATTTCAAAAGTATACTTTCTGTTTTTTGGGGGAGCTGTCTTTTTGAGACAGGGTCTCACTATGCAGTTCAGGCTGGCCTTGAGCTCACTTTGTAGCCCAGGCTGGTCTCAAACTCACAAAGATCCTCCTGCCTCAGCCTCCCGAGTGCTGGGATTACAGGTGTGTGCCACCATGCCTGGCTGTACTTCCAAGTATATAAAAACATGGGTGATTAATGGACAGAAGAATGATAAATGAATATATATGTGAAAAAAAGAAGTATAAAAATGTTAACAGTAGATGTAGGCCATGGGCTTAAAATTCTCTCAGTTTTGATCTATGTTTAAAAATGTAACTCCACCCCATCCAATCTCATCTAGTGCTATCTGCAATACAATGTCTTCATTCCTCTAAGGTCAGTTTCCTCCTGTATTTTCTCTCTATTTCATTCTCAATTCTGTCCTTTTGTCTTTTATTTATATTATTTCCCATGACCCTTACTTCCTTACAACTGCCTTTCTGCCTATTCTAAATATGTTAGGGACAATCTCAGATTTTCTCTTTTAAGACATCTTCCCTAATTACTATAGCCTAATCCTAGCTATTTCTAAAATTTTATGGGCATGTATTTCTATAAACTGCTTAAACGCCCAAAGCACACTACGTAACTGTCCTATGCGCCCCTTTTCTCAGTGAGATCATGGCATCGTGGTGCTGTGACACCATGACAGGCTACGTCATTTTTATTCCAGCGTAACTACAGTACACAAGTACAGAACTCAGAAGACAGAACATGCTTAGGAATAAAGAATTCACATGACTGAGTCTAAGATCTTATTCTCTGCGCTACATAGAACCTCATAAATATATGCCTCATGTCAACAGACTTAATTTGAGAGTAGATCAGTATGAATGCACCACACCTAATGAGAAAACTTAATTTCTTTAAAGCTGATGGGTAAATAATATCATACAAAGAATGACATGTTAAAAGTCTAGCTGAAAGATACATAGCTGGGAGCACTATTATTCCTCTAAAATTGTATTTCTTTGTGGTAATTACTGAAAATTGAATAGCACATTAAAAATGTGATATGCAGGTCAAACCTAAGTTGTACTGGTTGTACATATTCCTTGCGAAATCTTTTCAGGTCCACACTGATTGGCTGCTCGCCTTTCTCTATTGCCAATTTGTCTGCTTCAGTAGGTTCTGGCTCTGGAATTTCAAATCTAAGAAGAAAATCAAAAGGAGAGAAATTGGTTCATATATAAAAGAAAAGGATTTAAAATACAACAGGAAAAATATTTTGACCAAGCAATCCTCTCTTCTATCACTCTGTGGGAACTGCAATTACTGGTAAGGTACTGCATATTATGAAAAAGTGCCCTTTGGCTATATGGTACTAAGGTCTTATATTTTTAGTTTTACCAAAAAAAGTTGTATAACTACCACTCATTAACACAGAATGGGTTCATGGAAAAGATCCAAGAAAAGAATCCAGAAGGAGTATAACTTCTCTAAAAGAATGTGAAAGAAGAGAGATGTGGTATAATCCCAGCACTTGGGAGGCTGAAGTAACAGGATCTCTGTGAGTTCAAGGCCCACCTGAACTGCATAACAAGATCCTGTCTCAAAACAAAAAACAACAAACTTCAAAAGAAGAATGGATATAGAGTGCACCCCTGTAACCCAAGCACCCTGGAGGCTGAAAAAAGGATTGCAAATTCAAGCTCAACCTGGGCAATTTAGCAAGAGCTTGTCTCAGAATAAAAAAGAGCTGCGGATGTAGCTCAGTGTGAAAACCATGGATTTACTTCGTAGTATCACCACCACCACAAAGAAAAGAGCTAATCTAATAACCTACCCTTAATATTTATATTATGAAAATGAAAGCAGGCTAATGAATTTCCTTAAATGATTATGGATTCAAAAAGGAGGCCTAAGTGGGCAAAAGAATCAAGTTCAAAAAACAAAAACCTTGCCCAATCACAGGAATATAGCTAAAATATCAATCTAACAAATTATATTTTTCTCATTTTGGACACAATAATATAAGAAGCGGACCTTCATAATATATTACATTGACTTAGTCTAGTGAACTTAGCATCGTAACAACATGGAAGCACAGGTCAAGATACAAAGGCAGTTTAAATTTTTAAATGTAAAACAAAAACTTTGTCTGAAAATAAAACTTTTTAAAGGGCTGGGGAAGGAGCTCAGTGGTGAGCAAACACTTGCTTAGTAGGTTGAAAGTCCTGCACTCAGTCACCTAGTATTACAACAAATATACAAATAAATGTTATAATAAAGGAACCGTGAAATTTTTATAAGTTAGAATATTTATCTTTTAGAGATACATAAACATATTTACAGATAAAATATGTTGTCTGAAATCTACTTCAAAGTAATTCTGAGGGTATGATGGGAAAATCTGTAGGGAAACAGATGAAACATGAATTAATGATTATTTAAGGGGTGATAGGTAAATGGGTTTATTGTATTTTTCTATCTACTCTTATATATATTTTAAAGTTTCCCATAACAAGTTTAAAAGGGAAAAGTAAAAAACGTTATTTCAAGGAACATAACAAATTTCACTATAATCTAGTTTTTATCTTCTAAATTGGGTCTTTATGCTTTTACCACTTGAAATATTGTTGAAGAGCTAAAAAGAATGCTGTTACAAACAAGAACTCAGTAAGCACTCCTTGAAGAGAACAGTAACACTGCCAGTGTAATGCCCAATCATGTTCAACGACTACCTGAGTATGCACTAGGTACTAGGCACTTTGCAACATATAAAGCAGTTAACTTTCCATAAAATGTTAACGTAAGTAAAATAAACATTTTCTCACCGTTCAATCAGTAAGCTTAGCAATTCCTGTGGTTTACAAAATGATCTGTATGTAGTAAGAAAGGTACGAACAAAATTGGGATCTGAAAAAGCAGAGCATAAAGACAGACTTCATGTTTAATTTATTCAGTTTAATTTAAAGTATCATATTGTTCCTTCTTTTTACTTAAGTCCCCTGCACTGTGGCTTTTCTTGCCAATTGGGGTATTTCTTGGTAAATATGGATTGTTTTGCAAATTTAAAATCCATGAATATGCAAACTGCACCCTTACTTTTTAATTAAAGAAATCTTATCAGTACCTGTTTGCAGCACATGATTACATCTCTTGTGGGGAGCAGGTGCGTGCATAACACTCTTGCCCCTCTTTCCTCCCCCCCCCACCCCCCCCGCGCCCTCCACCTGTTCCTCTTGGCCCCTCCCCTTTTGCAGTATCACCC
>PVLD010021677.1:0-30908 GCA_004027595.1 Dinomys branickii
ATAGCTCCACATTTTGAATCTGATACCCAAAAATGGGAAAACAGAGGAGCAAAACACAGTCTCAAAACTCAACCCCACCCAGAACAAGTTTTGAAGAGGAAGAAACAAGGGAATCAGGAAGCCTCATAACTTCAAGATATGAAACGATTGCATCCGAAATTAAACAACTCCAACAGGCCATGAAAGAGCTTAAAGCAGATCTTTCTTCAGTGTGAGTTAGAGACCATGGAATCCACTCGATGCAAACTGAAAAACAGACCATCTGCCTTCCCCTCTCTCTCTCTCTCTCTCTCTCTCTCTGTCTCTGTCTTTCTCCTCCTTTCCTCCCCTCCTGTTTCCCTCCCCTCCCCCTCTCCCTCTCCCTCTCCCTCTCCCTCTCCCTCTTCTTTGCCTCATATTCACTCATAGGTCCAGGATTCCTTTGCCTTTATGCAGGAAGCGGAGCGGACCCACAGCCCTCTCTGCTTCTCTCTTCCTTCTGGTTCACGCTGGAGCCTATTTCTTCACCCTGCAGTGGGAAGTGCTACACGGCGGTGCCAATCATCCCTCGGGGTGTCTATTACCACACCCAAACCCGGGGCTAAAATGGGCCTTCGTAGGACTTTTTATATCCTTATCAAATACATTGCTTTTTAATGTTATGTCTGATTTGAGACACAGATCTCATGCTTAAAATGACATATTTTTATAATATTGTGAGTTGTTTGATAGGAAAGATTTATGCTCCCACAAATAGGTTATGCCAGCATAACTGAGAACAACAGACTTTCAAGTAATGAAGCAAATTTCACTATCTAATTTTTCCAAGAATTAAAGCACTTGCCCTGAAGGTTAACATGGTTTCTGCCATTAAAAACTTCATATGCTATCAGGAGAAATTGATTGAAAACAATTAATAATGACATTTAATTGTGCTATGGTAAAAGTGAATAATGCAAGTGGAAGATGCTATTAGATTTGCATTAGGGAAGCAATCATATTAACTGCAGTAAAACACTGGCTAATGGTTTCCTTCATTAACAGGATCACATTGGTCCCTTCACTGTGACTACCCCAAGCAGTTTGTCACAACTTTTAATGGCACCTGGCCATGATTACGCTGCTCTTGGTAAAGCAAGTGCCGGTGGCGTGCTCCCACAAGAGGAAAATTTACTTTCTAATCAGCTATTTTATGGACATGCATGAAACTAAGCTACTTTAATTCTTAACCTTTCCTGAGATACTATACCAAGACATTGTCAGCTGAGACATGTTCAAATCATAATGGGAATACTTTACAGAGTAAAAAAAAAATGTATATGTTAAGGAAATCAGACAACTGATACATTGGTTTCTAAGGCTAATACCTATTTACTCTGGCTTAGTAAGAAAGTCCACAGGCTGTGTTTCAACCATCAAGCATATATGCTCTATAATCAATACAAAAATGCTTAGTGAGATAGTTCATTAGATTAAGGAATTTAGATTTTTACTTATACAATAGCTGTGTCTTTCTCTATGAGCCTAAATTCTGCGATGAAGATCCTGGGACAAAAGTGGAGGAAGAGCCGAGGATGTGGCTGAAGGAAGGGCATAAGGCTGCATTCAGAACATGAACAGTCTTGCATTCTTTCCCTCTCTGCATAAGAGCACTTTCCTGCCCATTCCTCAGGGCATCCAGAACTGACTAAGTTACTTTAATGAAAAAGAACTGGTGTTTTTCTAGTGCTCTGGGTCTATATAATAGTTTATTGGATTTTCTTTAGGTCCCAGAGGATTCCATGAGAAGGAGTTTAATTTGTCTTGAGTAGCCCCGAATTTGATTCACTGAAGATTCAGAGGGAGAGGGGTTATTGAAGAACACAAGCTCTAAACACATCCAGCATGGGTATTAAAGTGAAGGAACGACCACGGGAGTTGGAATCCCAGGAACTTGGGAAGAGCCTGGAGTAAAGTAACAATCTATTATCTTTATTCTTCAGGGATATATGAGAAACAGAAAACGTACAAGATATGATAAAAACATGGTGCATAACAAGTTCTTCTCAAAAAGTATTACAGTAAAACACACTTTGCCATTAATTCCCCTCAAAACACTTCAAGAACACACTTATCTCATCATTTTGCACTTTCTGAAGCAGTTCTGGAAGTCCTTTGTTGTGAGGATTTAGTTGCATTACTGTAGATGTCTCGATATCCTGAATTAATTTAAAACATTTATGTTTTACCCTCATTTTGACTTTGGGTAGAAAATGGTGCCAGACTCAGTGAACAACGTGGTTTAGGATGCACCACCATGTTTTAGAAGCCTGCCTCCCCTTTGAGTGACACTCAGCGCAGCTGCCCTGACCTCACTGCTAATCACTCCTGGCAGCCATTGGCAGGAGACTTCCCACACTGCTTCCACAACTGGTAAGAATGAGCAGGTACTTGTGCTAAAAAGAGGGGAAGAATTCTGAGGGGCTTAGGAATAACGTGTCTTTTATTGTGAAACTATTCTGATGTAAATATGCATCTACATGTATATGCACATTTCTAAAGCTTACATATGTGAGTGCATATGCTTATATTAACGATTATAACTGTGTGTATATGTGTAAACTTGTATACATGAGTTAGCAAGAAGATGTCTCCTCTTGTCTGAGTTTCTGAAGTTTTCAGGAGCTCCTAGGGTCCTATAGTGATTTCTATTTCTCTTTTTGTCTATCTCTTGAAATAAGGAACAGTGGTGGTTATCAGAATAGCAAAGAGACACTGAAGATGTATACAAATCAAAACCACTGGCGTTGTCTTTCATTTTGTACAAAATTCCCTCTAACTCACAGCTAGGACAGCTGGTAAGCTTTGTTCCCAGCAGAACCAAGAAAAGACCGTGGCCATCAGTCATTAGGTAGAAAATGTAGACTTTTTAACCAAAGATTTCCTGATGGAGTTTGATAATACAAGGGCTCCAAAACTGCTAAGTTTGTTGCCCCAGATTATATTTAACTAGCAACCTGGAGATCTCATTGCACCTCTGGTAATAAGGCCCCTCTGGATTTGAGAGCTGCTGACTCTTTGTACTTCCCCTTATCTTGCCTCACATTGTTCATGTCCAGGGCATTAACCTGGCTACTGCAGACACAGGGGGTGACCTGGTGTCCACCTACAAATGCTGGGTTATGTACACACACACACACACACTGCTAGACACTCATGTGTGTACATAGTGATGAGAAGACAAATGAGACATCATGTTCATGTTGTCTAAAACTTTCTTTCAGTAACAATATAATAGCCCCTCGGAGTCAAGATTATATATAGTGTTAGTAAGGCTGTACCTGTCAAATCTACTCAGTTTTACTTCCTCGAGTATTTCTTTTGCACAACTCTGGGTGTTTTATTCATTAGACAAATGATAATATAATTTCTGGTCCAGGGGAAATCACAGAGTTTCACCCTGGCTCTACTACTGTATTTTCTCAGAGGGGTTATTCGAAGTCAGGGCAATTTATTCTTTAAGCAATCACCAGAGCCTTTACTGAGAAATATTGAGATTTAAATTGTCAGGAGAGGGGAAAAAAGACAAATTTATTTCCATGCATATCAAATAAACAACATCAACATCATAAATTCATGTTTCAAAGTAATTCACATTTTTGAACCAAATAACAGACCAAACAAATTCATTATGATAAGGACAACAATGAAACTATGAGTAATGTTTCATTCATTTACAAGTATTATTACCGAATGAAGTCTAAATATTTCTGTGCCTCAGATACTTGAAATTGATTCCCTATCTACCCTGTGTTTCTATTGCCTGCACTTAATATAAATGTAAATATAGAAATGATAAATCAGTCATTCCTCAGGGATTGTCGACAGGGACAAGGCAGTATCTTCTGATCTCTGTAGCTCAGATACTCACACACCCATACCTACGCAATCTCACACACAGATCCATACCTACAGACACAGTCATAAAATCAAAGATCATAGGTATTATACGAGCAAAAAATTCTTTATTTCTCATTTTTCAAAGATGAAAGCAGAGGGAATAACTGAATTTCCTCTCACAAGGAGACTTCATGGCATGATACGAAGATATAGAGCCTTTGAGTGAGTCTCCAAATTGCCTTTAAAATAGCTGCATTAAAACAACTATGATATAGCTGTAAATTGAACCAATCATGATTAAATTTGAATAATTAAATTAAGCTTCTCTTGACAAGGGAAATTATTTAACTAAAAGTCTGGCACTGTCGCAGCAAGGAAAACAGGCATCAGGATCATCCCTCTCCTATTCCTGAGCGTGTTCCTCACCTCTGCGGATGCCCATTGCAAAGCCGATCCCCCGCTTATCAAGTTGTCAAATGAGCCAGAACAGCTTAAGGTTCAGTAACTATATATCCATTTGGGATTTAGACTGTAACTGTGACCTCAGTATTTTGAGGACAATTTCATTTCTTAAGCGTGAATGTCAAAAGCCAATGAGTTTCTTGAACTTCAATTGAACATTTTTCAAGATTCATCTTCTTTCCTCTGAGACCCATTGTCCTCTAAGATGTTTTCTGAATGACTGCATCAAGCCTCACAGTCCTGCATGCTTTGGGCACAAGTTTCAGTGACCACCCAGCATTGCCCACACGCCCACTTTCTTTAGCACTGTTTCATTCTGCAGCACACACACGACTCTGCGGACATCCCCCACTACATCGCTCTCTCCTGTTGAAACAGCTTGGTGTGTTCCTTTGAAAATCAGTCTCCACAGTCTCTAACCCTTAACACATACAGCCCTTCTCACAGCGTTGCCTCTACTTTATTGCTTTCTAAAAATCTGGACTTATCTTAAAGTCCCTGTAATCTTCCTCACCATTGCTCATGCATCTAAGCACCTGAAGGTGACAAGATGTCCTTGTATTTTCCAGCTGCATCTTTGAAATACAACTCATTTCACAATCCTCTAAAATAACACAGGCAGGCTCAGATACAATTTTCATCTTTCTATTTATTTTTAGAATAATAAGACATAAGAGATTTTAGCATAATTGCAAGCAATTTAGTGTTAAAATAATCTAAGGTGTATTAAAAGAGAATGGAAAACAGGAAAAATTACATGAATATTGGACAGAATTTGTATCAGGGCATTTGAAATACGAAAGATAAAGGTGATGACTGATTAGTGAAAGATTTGCATTTGTGCTTCGGTGCTGATGCCGTTTCTAGCTGGACTGTGTTCCAGATGTGAGCGTAAGACTGGGCTGTCGATGAAACAGTAGACCATAGAGAGAAGACCACGGAGATAGAGAAGGTCAAAGGGCTGAGACACTGGGACTGTTAAAAGCTGCCGCTTTCAATGACAGCGATGTCAGGAGCTGGAATGTAGGAGTCAGATAATAACGTTTTTAAAACTAAGTAAGAGACAAAGATGAGCTGTCCAGAGCAAAGCAGGGAAGGAAGCACTGGAAAATCAACCTTATGTAAACTGGATGTCTTATGTCCAGTTAAAGAATTCTGGTTCATCCTCCCCCCCATATTTTATCAAGAAAAGATACAAGATTTGCCAGACGTGTCTATTACCATAATCATGAGGTTTTGCTTTAGAACCTATTAAGGTAGCCTGTTGTATTTATTGGTTTATATGCAGTTAACAAACCTCTTTTGTCTAGTGTAACATTCATGTGGTTATTTTAAATAATCCTCTTTATCTGTTGTTGTTGTTCTCTTGATGATATTTACTTTGGTATTTACAGTGAATATCAGTATATAACTTCTTTGTGATACTTTTGTCTGATTTGGATGTCAGGGTGTTATTGTAATGAGTTACTAGTGTTATCCCAGTTGCGTTTGGGGGCAAGTGATTTGAGAGTGTAGAGTTAATTTGTTACATTTGGGTAGTATTCACCATCAACATTATCTCAGCCTGTTTTCAACTTGTTGAAATTTCTTGATTACTAATTCAGCGTCTTAATTTGGTGTTTTAGTTCTATTCACTGGTTCTATGTGCTTTACTAAGAATTTACATATTTCATGAGTAGATGTGGAAAGCTCATATATTTTTCAGAATGTCTTCCTATCTAATTTGTTGGTGTACCTGTGTACATGGAATCCTCCCATAATTCTTTTTAGTTCTGCAAAGTTGGTAGTAATAGTCCCTTTCTGATTTTTAAACTAGTATGTACTCTGGGTACACAATGAGTAACTTCATTGCAGTTGGTGGGAACCTATACCTGGCCCGTCTGAATTCTTTTTATATCCCCTAGCCCTCCCTCCCCCTCCTTTCCCATGTATGGTCCCTCTTTTTCCCCATTCAGCCTAACATTTGAACACACTTGCAACTATTCTAAGATTAACTCTTACCTCATTGATTTCACCTCTTTCACTTATTTCCACTCTAATTTTCTTCTCTTCCTTCTGTTGCTTAAAATTCGGTTTGTGTCTCCACCAACAGTTTTCAGGGTAGAAGGCGAGGTACTCCAAAATGGCTGCTAGTTCCAGTTGATGTTTACAGTGGGTTCAGTCTTCTGTTTCCTGTTTATTTTTAGTCTAACTTTTTCTGTCCATTTTAAAAATTAGAATGTTGAAATTTCTAAATTTCGTTAAATTGATTTTATGTCTCCTCTAATTCTGTAGGTTTTGTTTTATGAGTTTTGGAGAAACAATTTTTACATGCATATAAATATAATTATTTGTGAAAATCTAAGTATTTGAAGACAAAATATATTTTTTGTTTCTAGTAACGGTGTTTATCTGAAACTCTTTTTTTCAGACATTAAAGATATTAATGACCAAATATCTCACTTGTTACCTGATTATATGTTTTCCTTCTACGTTAAAGTATTTGCATTTACATAACATCTCCTGTAGAAAACATAATTGGATCAGTTTTACTAATTTTGTCAATCACCATCATTTTGCTGAAGTGTTTAATACATTCACATTTGATTACCAATAACATAGCATTTACATCACCATTTTGTTAATTGATTTCTATATGTTAAGTACTTTTCTCTGGTTTCTCTTTTATATATTCCTTTTTATGTTTATTGATCTTTTCAAGTTTAAAATTCCTCTCCCATATTTTTGCATTATATTCTTAGTGCTTGTACTGAGATTACAATTAATACAATAATGAAAAATAGTTGAGTTTAGATTAGTGTCAAGTTATTTTCAAATTTTCATAAATAAACTTATTATATTTACTCTGGTAGGAGGAATAATAATTACAAATAAAATACACTTATACTTTTAAAAAATATTTACTGTGCAGTTATTTTCTCTAGCACTCTGCGTAGGTAGACTACAATTACTGTAGAGGCTTCTCATTTTATTGTCACTTCATAATATTTTTGGACTTTTTGTGAGTTTTTCAGTTTTTTAAAGAACTAAATTCACTCATGAACAACTCTTTTTTTTACTAACTTGGCTATGTCTGAATACATCTTCCCTTTCTGAAGCATTGTTTTGCCAGATATAAAGTGTCTATTTTTACTTCTTTGCTTGACATTATTATGTAGATATGTTATCCTTCTGCTTTCTAAGCTTCAAGGATTTGATGCAAATCCTTTAAGATGCAAATCCTTTCCAGAAAGAAAGTCTGCTATTACTTTTAATGATAAGAGCGTTCATACTGGAACATACACCTGTCATTGTGATTGGCTTGTACAGTCTAAAATGTGGGGGTGTGGATCTCCTGCATTGGTGTTAAAGAGTTCCCTTGAGATTCCTATAGGTGTAGATAAGTGTTTCTCATCAATTTCAAATTTATTTTCTGCCAGAAGATGAACTGATAAAGAAAATGTGGCATTTATACACAGTGGAATACTGCTGTTCCATAAAAAAGATAGATGGGTCATTTGTAGAAAAGGGATGCACCTTGAGAGGTTAAGTGAAATAATTCAGAGATCAGAAGCTTAAATACTGGATGGGTTCTGTGATGAGAAACTCAAGATAAAGATAAAGGCCAAAAATGAAAGACAGATCAGTGTAGGTAGGGAGATAGGAAAAGAATCAAGAGATGGAAGGAGGAAAACGAGGGAAAGTGTCTGAAAAAAGAATTGAGGTATGTCATGTACTCATACCAACTCCTCACAAGACATGTAATTGCAATTCATAATAGCTAAATCTTGGAAGTAGCCTATATGTCCATCACCAGATGGGTGGGTAGGAAATAATATGGTATTTATACCCAATGGAATAGTCCTCTGACATGGAAAACATTATAAACTTGAGTCATTTGTCAGAAGATAGATGCACCTGAGACCATAATATTAAGTGAAGTAACTCAGACACAAGTTTAAAAATGAATGTTTGCTCTCCTATGAAAAATACATATTGAAATAAAAGACAGGTAAAGGGGAAAAAGAGAAAGAAAGAAGATATTGTAACCCAGGAAGAACAATGTGTCTGTGCTTGTACAGCTGTCATCTGCGTTCTTTGGCCTTTAATCTGAGTTTCAAATGATATATATGACATTGTACTTAAAAGTTAATGGAAGATACATAAATGAATCTGATACTAATATAAAAGGGAGTGGAGGGAGGAAAGAACACAACTGAAACATGTTTTGTGAGTGTACCAGTTCTCCACAGTGAATGTAAACATTGTATACTGCAAACATGTACTAGTAGAAATCAACACAAACAAAACAAATGTGTGAATGTTGAGATGCTCATCTCGCCTAAAATATAAGGAAGCTACTTGTTTGCAGATCAACATTTGGAAAGCTAGCACATTGGCCTTAAAAGATTGGGAAAGAAAGGAGCTCAGTGAGCAGAAGGTAAAAAACAAGAGGCACTAATGTGATCATTGGAAAAATACATATCTGATGTGGATTTTAAAATTAAAATACTTGAACACTGAGGGAAAGGAACATAATGATTATGCTGTGTATCCAGGTATGCATAAAAAATAAAATAAAATAAAATGGAAATTTTACCTTTTTTTCTGCTCCTTTGTGTTGGTTCTCCCATCCAACTCCTATTACGGATATTTTGTTACTTTTCTTGGTGTTCCACAGATTTCTCAGACTCTGTTTGGTTTTCATTTGTCTTTGTATTTGACACTAGATGCTATCAGTTGATGAATATTTCCACTTATCTGATTCTTCTACTTTTTCAAGTATATTTTTCCACTGCATTGTTAATTTTTATCACTGTATTTTCTATCCCAGGTTGTTTGGAAGTTTTTTTAAACATCATTTCTGTCCCTCTTGCTCCACACTGTCCATTCCGTGAGACAGCCTGCTCATATTTTCCTCTCGTTCTGGGATATCTCATTCCCATGGAACCTCGTTATAGTAACTGATTCAAAGCTTTTCTCTACTAAGTCCACAGCCTGACCTCCCTCTAGAATACCTTCTGCTGACCACTTGTTATTTGTCTATGTGTAAGCCAGGCTCTCTTCCTCATTGTTTATTTGTGTAAGCTAAATAATGTCGTATTGAAACTGCATATTTTAAGAAAAAACATACAAAGTGATGTGATTGGAAGTCATTTCCTTCCCTAACGTTTACTGTTACTATTATTGTTTTCTTCATTTTGCTGACTTTTCTTTTAGTTCCTCTGAGAGTAATTTTGTATATTGTGTATTTTATTTCGAGTGTGTTTGTAAAAATCTCTGCTAAGTTAGAAATTAGTGACTAAGTATGACACTAAAGGTCTTCAATCATTATGTGCCCCAATTTCAGCCAAGTGCTTTTCTGTGTGTATTGAGTACATTTTTGAATTTCTCCTTTTTTAAAATTTTTATTACTAAGCATTCACAATCAATGCATTCTATAATCATCTTGGGGAGTGGTCACATTACATGTTCCAGCTTGTCCCCTTCTCTTCCCTCCCCCTTGTCTGGTTCCCCTCTCATTCTTTGCACACTTGTGTCTCAGCGCTTGTTATGGCACGTAATGTTTACATCAGTTGGAGTTATCGGGGTCCTCTGCATGGCACATCTGCATTGCTCTCCTTCCCCTGCCCTCCTCTTTACCCCTTTCCTTGTTCCTAACACTCCTTCAGGGTAAAACCCATGATGAAAACAGGCATAGAAAGACCAAATCTGAATATGATGAAGGCTATGGGGAAAAAATGTAAGCGCTTCCCCTAAAATCAGGTACAAAATGAGGATGTTCCCGATCATCTCTGCTATACAACATAGCAATTGAAACATTAGCCAGAATAATTATTCCAGAGCAAGAAATAAAAGATGACATAGATATAGATGGAGATGATATATAAATATATATAGATATATAGATAAGAGGAAGGAAGGAAGGAAGGAAGGAAGGAAGAAGGAAGGAAGGAAGGAAGGAAGGAAGGAGGAAGGAAGGAAGGAAGGAGGAAGGAAGGAAGGAAGGAAGGAAGGAAGGAAGGAAGGAAGGAAGGAAGGAGGGAGGGAAGGAAAGAGAAAGAAAGAAAGAAAAGAAAGAAAGAAAGAAAGAAAGAAAGAAAGAAAGAAAGAAAGAAAGAAAGAAAGAAAACTGTGACTATTTATGATGACATCATACTCTACATAGAAGATCTGAGGAACTCCACCAAAAAACCTCTTAGAATTAATAACGAATTTCAGCAAAGTAACAGGCTACATACACATCAACACTCAAGTTAGCAGTAAAACCTAAGCCAAGTGCTTTGTATCCAGACAGTAGGAAGGATGATTAGAAGTCACCCCAAGGATTAGACAGATCCGCGCCTTTACAAGCTCAAACGTGTAAAAGGTTAAACTTCTTTGAAAGACATTGCTTTGAGAAGCCCCATGAACCCTGCTAGCTCAAGGCTGCCTAAGGAAAAGTTTCCCAGAGTTTAAATTTAGTCATTCAGCTTCTCAGATAGTGCTGAAGCAATGATCCAAAGGAATCAGGCTAGGGCTGGAGGTATAGCTCAGTGGTGTAAGTGCTTGCCCGCTAAGCACTAAGGCCCTGAGTTCGATCCCCGGTCCCGGAAGAAAAAAAAAAAAAAAAGGAACGGATGTTTCAAAGGAATCAGGCTACTGCTAAAGTTGGTAGACCTTGCTATCATCCAGATGATGCTGGTTATTCAGAAATGTAGAATACAAGAGTTATAGCTTCACAGAAGCTTCTACTCAGATATCTGAAGAAGACTTGAAAGGTTAGCAAAAATTGTGTAAATGTCTGCTAAACAAAACAGCAGACAGTGAGTGAATCCAACCTAAGAGAGATTTCAAACTGGCTGCAAGCAGCAAGTCCGTAGGAAAAGTGCTCTCCAAGCCCTTTGGAGCTCACATTTTATCACCATCTGCCATGCGTGCTGGACACGGACTACAGGATGTAATGTTCAGCTTGTTGAGTTTTACACTTGCTTTCATCTAACTCCTTTCTATTATCCCTCCCTTTTGGAATAAGAATATTTATCCTGTGCCACTGTACATCGGATGTACTTAACTTTCCCCTTGATTTTCATAAAGGTTCATAGTTAATATTTTGCCTTGAATCTCAGAGACCTTGGACTTGAACTTTTCAGAGATGCTGGAATTGTTAAAATTTGGGTGATCATTAAAGATGGACAAAATACACTTTGCATAATGAGATGAATATGATCCTTTTGGGAAGCCAGAGGCAAATGTTACATTTTAGATCTAAAATGTCTACCAACATCTCATGGAGCTTTTGGAAAGTGATTGGATCAGGAGAGGGGAGTTGCTATCTTCACTGGTAGAGTAGCGCTGTAGAGTTCATAATTAAATATATTACTGAAGATTGGGCTTGTTTGAAAGAGTCAGGTGAGTAGGGGCACGATCTGGCAAGATATATATTTTCTTCTACTACTATCTTCTCTGTTTCCTATCTGCCGTATGTTGAGCAGCTATCTCCTGCGATGCTTTTTCACCATGCCCTTTTTGCCCTGGAGCCAGCTGGCCATGGACTGAATCCTCCGAAATATGAACCTAATTAAACTTGAATTCCTTTAAGTTTTTGTTGTCAGGTATTTTTTCCCAGAAATAGGTAAGTGACTAATTCACACACCCTGATCATTTAGTGTTTGTCTCAGTTACCTGGACATTTTGCAATCTTTCCATCACGGTCCCATGGTAAAGATCATTTATCCTAATGATACATATACATATAGTACTCAGAAAGTTCAAAATAATTGTGCCATCTTTTATATACAGTTGTATAATATCCATATACACATTTTTTTAAACAATGAATGAATCAAACTGAAAACTCAATAAACACACATACCCATTCATTTAGAAATCCATGAAGTAAGTAAGTTGATGGTCTTACTGATAAATCTAGTGGGAAATAGCATGATCTGAGACAACCTATCACTTACTAATTGGACAACATGAAGTAAGTTACTTTAACATTATGAACTCCAGCTTATTGAAAATGAAAGTAATAATACTTCTTCCCAGGGTTAATGTGAGGATTAGCCAGAGTAGTAAATGGGTACTTCTTACATGAATAAACATATCATGGTTAATCAATAAAATTAGCTCTTATTGTTATTACTTTTGTAAAATTAAAATTTTACCAGATGAAAAGTGAAGTGAAAGTCATCATCTACTAAAACTATCCTGAACTTTCATTAACATGAAACAATTTTCAGTGAGAGTAGAGTTTAAATTGTAAAATGTAAACATACAATTTTATATTGTACATGGTTTTGAAGAAATTAAGACTAAATTTCTGCATTAACAGATTTGAAAGCACTGGTGGCACACAGCCAGTTATGTGCTAGCCTAAAAAAACATTATTCTTGCATTAGACTTTAGTTGCTTAGACTAAAAGCAACTAATTTCATTCATTATTGCTCATTTTTCTCTGATTAGCTAGAAAGAGAGAACTAAAATTTATGTGACTATATGCCCTTCCTGAATTCTCCAGACAGTCAAATTCAAAAAACTTACTATTTCCATGTCATAAAAATGGAATGGTATGCCAAAAAAAAAAAAAAAAAAAGGGGCCAGGGATATAGCTCAGTGGAATAAGCGCCTGCCTAGAAAGTGCAGGGTCCTGAGTTCGATCCCCAGTATCACAAAAAAAAAAAAAAAGAATGGTAAATAGAAATTTTTAATTAAATTATTTTTTAAAAATCACGTAATAATTCACTCAGAATTCAAACCTAATAATACTAATTCTTCTCCCCTTTGCCTTTGTACTACATTACCCTGTTATCTAAATGGTTTTAAATTGCCAGTGAATTTTGTAGTAAATTGCTACAGTTTTGCTTAGTGTTTAAAAATGCTTTTCCTTATAGTGTTATGCTTAATTTTGAAATTATCTGTATTTTATTTAGCCTTTAGTTTTTAATATCTAAGGTACCTTTTAGTTCAAAACAATTTAAAGTTTACAAACTCCACATTTAATAGCTGTTGATACTACTTGTTTACACTTACTTATAAGAAAAGTTCATTTTAAACTCCTTCCAGAGTGGATTATGCCTGATTAACAAAAGATTCCTTTCAAGACTTGATCTAGAAACCAGATCCCACAACCTAGAACCTAGTCCTTCTCAAATGCCTTCCAAGAAAATGTATTTGTCTCTCTCAAGTCAGCAGAACAGAACAGTAAATTGTCTCACTGTGGGCAGGATTCTTGTTCTGGACAGAATACAACCATCTAGTGAAATAATAAAATATAATGTGTGCTTAGAAAAACATACTAGTTGTGTGAAAATTTAACCAGTCTCTGACACATAAAGTGATATCGTTATAGTTTGGAAATAACACTAGTGAAACGAGTATATAATTCATCACAGGTTAATGTTAATCTTGTTTTAATTCCCCTTTTAATTTTCTCTTTAACAGTTTTTTCCTCTACTGAAAAAAATCTCATTTAGGCTATAGGTTATGGATAGCACAATCTTTAAAAGTTACCTAAATTTTAACCCTCAAATTTTAAATTCAGTTTTTAAAGAATGTTTCTGTCTTCTCTCCAATAACCTCTCTTCTGCTTCCTCTTCTCTAATTAGCAATAAGAAAAAGTATGTAGAAAATTACAAACTTTATCACCATTTTGAGAAAAGGCTGATTTACCAAGTCACTCTTGAAATTCTCCAAATTTTCAACTGCTTGTATCTGCTGAGATTACTCGGGCCCATAGCAGGTATTTTAAACTAAAACTCATCCTTACAATAAACCAAGAACATATTTCTTGCACTAGAACTACTCCCAGAGGGATTTTCTTACAACGTTCCTATGAAATTCCAATAAAGTTCTATAAATGATGGAACTAATTTGAGGAAGTTTAAATACAATGCTTAACATTTAGGTTTAGTATGTCTTTGTTATAGGACATAAACCTCAGTGTCTAGAAGATTATGCTGTTTCTGTTCTCCCTGGGATAAACACTAAAGTGTATAAACTAACTCAACATATCAAAAATGTTTGCAGTCTAACATAAAAAATGCAATAAACTCAAATGTATGCATTTAAATTAAAAGAAAAACAGAATCAACCACATACACTAGATTGAAAACAACAATCAAAAATCTTGACAGGGGTAGAATAGATGGTTCATTTTTTTACTCAAAAAATTGTTTTCTCTTTTTATCTATACTTTGTTTACTATACTATATTTACTATACTTTGTTTACTACACTATCCTGTTACTTTGTTTTCTATACTATGTTTTGAGAATATAGTCCAAACTCATACCATTAATCAAAGTTCTTCTTATGCATAGTGTGATCGCCAAGGCCCTTTAAAAGCTCATACAAGAATTATCTTCCTTGCATAAATATATTTAATCTAATACACCTAAAACTTACTTTTTCATTTTGAAAAAACATGGATTTTTTATAATTTAATATAAAAATATTAAACCAAAATGACAGTCACTCGTGTTTGATCAAGACCTAGGAGGAGTGAATTTTGCAATAAAAGCTGTCAGATACCGAGTAATATCTTATAAGGTATTATTTTTAATATCTGCTACACAAGATAATATGTGTCACTCTTTTCACTTAGTAAAATAGTCTCTACTTTCCTGAATGTTGCAGTATTAGAAAGCTTCATGAATACGAAGACTCACACATATATTTTACAGTTCATGTTCTGTTGATATTTTTAATAGAGTGACTTTCAATAGACTGTGACTACCAGAGAAATAACTTAAAATTCCCTTCCTAATAAATAATATGAAAATCATTTGTGTCAGTTCAATTCTATTAGGTGAAAACACACACCCCCCCTTATATTTAGTCAGTTTTGGCCCAGATTAGAATGTACATATATGATATGAAAATTGGAATTATTTTAATATTTTTGAAGAGCCAAGTGTTAACCAACTGCTATTATTTGGATTTTGAGTGCCCTCAAATGAACCACATGCTGAAAGTGTGATCACAGTCTGGATGTGCTACAGGGAAACCCAGAGCCCTTCAGGAGGTGGTACCCGGTGGAGAAAAGGTTAATAACACGATGGTCACCCTAACAGGGATATTGGGAGCCTAGTTCCTTCTTTGTTTTGTTTCCCACCTGCTGTGGAGTAAATATTTTCCTCTGTCACCCACTGCTACCGTGGTTTTTTCTTTTGTTTTCATTTGTCTTGTGTTTATTTTTTAGAAGACCTTATTGCTGAATGCACCTTAGGTCTTCAAGAAAACATCTGAGCAATACTTAAAACATTAAAGCTACAGACACCCTTGGAAATGGAATGAAGGCATTTTGCCTTGTGAAATGGGCATGACCTTTTGGGACTGAGGGGAAGAGTGCCTTAGTTCGCATCAGAAGTGTCCCTCAAAGTCGTGTGTTAAAGGTTGTTGAGCCTCAGCTTATGGGACTGTTGGGAAATAGTGGTTGAGAAGCGATGGGACCCTTCAAATGTAAGACGAAGTGGGAGAAAGTTAGGTGCTTGAAACTGCACCCATAAAGGGGACATGGAGAGGTTGCCCCTTCCCCTCTCTCCTCTTTAGCTTCCTCGACACCATCAGAGAGGAAAGAGCTCCTGGTCATGCAGCCTCTCCATGATAGACTCTGTGGCCCAAGACGCAAAGCTAGCATGCCAAGCACCCATGGAGTGAAAGTTCTAAAAACTATGAACAAAATTAAATCTTTTCTCCTCATAAGTAGTTTATCTTAGCTACTTTTCAATTGTGATGGAAAGCTGACTAACATACCAACCAGCCAACCCATTAACCAAAGTTCTGACCATTCATAAAATAAAAACAGCAGGTACAAGTAAAGTAAAAATGAAACACATGGCAGATTTGTTTTTAGGGATATAGTATACTCCAAAGCACCACCCTACATTTCCTTCTTTAATGTCTAGTCCATGTTCCAAAAATACAACAGTCACTGAGATTTTTCTTCCAACTCTCTACTTTTCAGAAGTCAAAATCTAGAAAAATCAGAATTAAAGCTTTCTTTTTTCCCTAAATTTACTTTAAAAAGTATTGAGCTGGTGGCTTAAAATATTATCACTTTACAGTCCACTTTTGTCCAAATGCATGGAATAGACACCAAGAGTGAAATCTAATATTAGCTATGAACCCTGATTCAATATGTTAATCTATAGTTATTGATTGCAGTAAATCAATAGGGTATGTTGATAACAAGGCAAGCCATGCATGTGTGATATTAAGGAATATATTATTTTTGCTCTAAATTTTGCTATGCATCATTCACACCTGCAAAAATCTATTAAAGATTTCAAATTAAAGTCCAAGATGATGTTAAACCTTCATCTGCTTTTCCCTGTGTTTTTGAAATTATCATGTTGGTAAGCAAAATAAACTATCATTAAATTTTTTTAAAAACTATGTAACAGTTTATGGAAATGTTTAAATATACTCTATAATATATCTGTGTATTGAAAGATAGACAATTTTAATTTTTGTTCGTAAGCTCTTGTTCTAGTTTAACTGTAAATTATGCATTTTAGATCATTTTATTTTAGATTACTTCTCTTAGCGTCTTGAAAACCACCTCTAAGTTAATTTAGTTAGGAAAGGTGTTCCCTTGTTCCATGGTATAAAAACCTGCAAATCTTCATTTGTATTTTTACATTTTTCAGGAATAACTACTTTTAAAGAATTTCTTTTCTTCATACACATAGGTTGTGCCATAGGTAGGAACTGTAGACTGTAGACTTCATTCTTGCTTGTTACATATAATGACCCACACCTCCCAGTATACACATATTTGCATCACCTACCTCTTTGAGGGCCTCTTGTTCTCCCATACAATGTGGCAAAGGTGACAGAATGTCTCTCTGATGATCATATTACAGTGTAGGGCACTCGTTTTTCTGACATACTGAAAAGCCAGCCAAGTCTTACTGCTGGGAAAGGATCAGAACCTAGAAATTATTATTCTCTTGAAACAGAAGATAAAGCAAGGTTTCAGCGACTCACTTGATAATGAAGAATAAAATTCTCCTTTTGATGGTGTCTTGTGTCAGGAACCTGAGAAACAAAATCTGAAACAGACATCTGGGCTCATTTATTTTCTGGTGTGTTCTTAATAGAAAATATGAAAGGAAATGTAGATAAAAGATGATCAAAGCTCTGGTCTGAGGTGAAACCTGCCCATGGTTTGAGCCCTGGGGAGGCCCTGAATCTCGAGCCCTACAGTCACATTCTTCTCCTGGAGGCTGCATCGACTCGCGTACTTACAGGCGGTAGGGCGACAGGGCCTGGGGTCGGGGAGTCATCTGACCCTAGGAGTTAAGGATACTGCCACAGTGAGGAGACAACTGAGAGGGTGACGTACCAGCTGTCATCATCCACGGCACAGGGCTGCCTACAGGCACTGCTAGAGAAGGAGCAGCCCACGCCTGGAGTCTCCAGAGAGGAGTGGGTCTGTTCAAGTTATCAGGGGCGTGGTCTGTGACCTTGTCATTATGTTGCCTAACCCAATATTTTGTATCCCTATTTCTATGTAACACTTAGTTGGTCCCGCAATTAACTTCGGCTGACTTCTAAGCACATGTTCTTTTCATTCCCAGTGGGGACTTCAGATCCTTAGTTACTGGATTCTGAAAGCAGAAGCCATTAAAAGTGAGGATGTGGTAGGTGCCTGTAGGTGTTGTTTCCTGGATTGTTGTAGTGAGATTTACACCAGATGATGGTTTCACAAACAGGCCTGTGGCCTCAGAAGTCCTTTCACAATATGATCAACATGGCCACATTTCATATTCTATGGCTTTATAAACATGGCACATCAGGTCACAAGCCTGTGTAAAGGGGACAGGGCTACTTATGTTTGACTAGATAGCTGATCTCACTGCTGTGATTCTGGAAACTTGAGAATGCCACGTAATGTCTTTGCCTGTTCAAACAGTAAAATGTTCTTCAAAGAGAATTTAAATATCAGAAATTACAGTAAGTACATCTTGACATAGATAGATAGATAGATGATAGATAGATAGATAGATAGATAGATAGATAGATAGATGAATTTATCTTAAGAAGCAAGGGAACATACACGCTACAGTTGAACTAGAGATAAACTGCCGGTTCAAGCTCAGTCTGGTCAATTCAGTGACTTAATGAAACCCTGTGTCAAACTACAAAAAGAAAAGTGGGTTGGAAATGCAGCTCAGTGTAAAACCAGGTTCAATCCCTGGTGAAAAGGGTAACCGGAAAAAAAGAATAAGTAGATGAGAAAATGCTGACTACACTGCCAGAAAACAACAGAAAGAAAATATTGGTATTTTTTTCTCTATAAAAAGACTTGAATGCAAATTATAATCTATGGTGCATTTTTTGAAATCTTACTCTGTCAGTGAAAATTTACTGATGTGAATTCTGACGTTGATAATCAAACGTTGATAATCCTGATTGGAGATTATTTTTTTTTTTTTTGGCAGTTGATTTTGGAAAGTTAAAATTCCCTTAGAGTTAAATCATTTATGAGAACCCACTTTTTTAATTTATCCAGTCGTCAAGCACTGGGAGAACACATCCTGGTTTGTATATAGCTGCCTCTCTTGCAGAGATCGTTGCCTTGTGGGGTGGCCTTTGATGTGCGGGTCTTAGACCTTTGGTCTTTAAAGTCGGTCTCCCTTTCTGTACCCTTTTTTATGCTTCAAGGACTTTCTGTGCTGCACTTGCCTGCTCCCCGGTGGGAAAGCCTCTGACTGCATTTGAACAGAGGATCAGAGCAAAACGAATGGGGAATTCTTGGCATATCTTCTCTCTGCTTGTCATAGTGGTGAAACACGCAAAGTCAGAATATGCAACCGTCCCTGACCTAGATGGTCCATTCCTTGGTGCTAGAAACAACTTCCCCCATCTTTTGTTGACTCAGATGTTACAGATCTTTGTATCTGCTCTTCAGTTTCTCTCTTCTTACCTGATCTGTCAAACTAACCCCATGTATGTTTACCTTGATCTTAAATATATTTACCTATTGATAAGAATATCTGTTTCATGGTTGGACTCTCATTCATATATGCATTAATAAAAAAATCTTGTTACACTTTTGTGGTTTCACTGAATGAAATCATTTAACAGTTTACTTACTGTTATTTTATATGCACTGGGAAATTATCACAAGTCGTGAGAGTCATAACTTGGGCATTCCTATTCTACAAGTTACTTATTTACCTACATTTCTGCTCATATCTTTAAAATAGTTCTATGGAGTCCAAAAGTCTGGATAATTTCAAACTGTTGGTATATCATGAAGTTATTTTCCACCAGAGTTAAGCTAAAGTATGTTTGGAGAGCATCTAAGTAAATTTGGGTTCTAGTGCCAAACCTGCTATCAATCCTATCCTTTGTCTTGGGATATTAAGGGTGCCTGAGTCCTGGGGGGTTACAACAGTCCTTTCACACATGCTTTCACTTGGCAGGGAGATTTATTGCTAGTTGTCTAACTCTTGACCAAGAGTCCAGAGGAGGAAACGTAATCATAGTGGTAAGTTCCCCTGTGGCTCTCCTCTGACCTGAGTCCAGATCATACCTAATGACTAGGGCCCTGGTGCGAGGCACTTGCTGTTACCTTTCTCTCAGCATCCCAGGGGAGCCCCGGCATGGGGGAGCTGTAGTTCCAGAGAGAAGGTGCAAAATCAGTACGTCCTAGCTGTACAGAACAAATTCAAACCTTTTCTTACTTCCACATTCTGAGCAAAAAAGGCACAATAAGTCAGAAAAGCAGTACTCTATCCAGGTCAAAAGAGTCAGAATGACAGAATATGTATACACGATGAGTGCCAGCAAAACAGAATAGGGCAGGGTCACATAAATCTTTGAGGCAAATGTCTCTACAATTCCTTAAAAAAAGAATCAGTGGGGCAGAAGGCAGATCTGTGAGATGGAGAGATGCTGCTTGGCATCTCTCTGGTTGGGGAGTGAGCCTTTGAGTGTGATGTAGAGACTGCATGACTGAGCCCAGATTCTACAACGCACAAGTTGAACAAATTTAAAATAAAATCAGAGGAAACATAGAATTATGAGATCACGGCAAGGCACATGCCAAAGAAGTCTGAATATGATTGTTTTAAACCCTTTGCTAATTTGAACAGTTCTGGTTCCCTTGATGGCGTAACAAAATGCCTTAAACTTGGTGGGGGCATGAAACACTCATTTCTGTACTCTCGCGGAGATCGTGGTTTAATGGTTTAATCCAAGACACTTGGCGATTATGTTACTCCTCCGAGATGCTGATATCATACATGGAACTGAGCAGATAGGAAAGCACTCACTCACAAGGCTGGTGACTTAGCAGGGAATAAGTGTGACCATGGACCAGCACCTCCACTTGCACCGTCTAGCAGAGAAGAGGATTTCCCGCATGGCCGCTGAGGTCACCTTAGCACTCAACACAAGGAAAGCAGGGGCTGCTGCCTGGCATGTTCCAGCAGCCTCCAAAGGCACAAGTATCACTGTTCCTTTGCTTTGTGGGTGAAAGGAGAAGTGAGCCTGCCCCAACTCAGAGATGCAGGGAACCGGCAAGGTCAGTGTGGAGAAGACATTGGAATGGGAAGAGGGTACCTGAAATCTTTAGAAAATACCACAATAAGAGTTCATCTTACCACACAAAAGGAGGAAAAATGTTCCGTATCACATCTCAGAACTTCTTGGAAAATTTTCTTGTTTTGTTGTGGCAAAGACCAGAAATCGGGTCAAACTCCTCAGGGGATCCAAAAACTCATTCAGAACAAATGGAGTTTTTAATTAATTTTAATTTAGGATCAATTTGGACTGGTCATTGCCCCCCATTCCCGACCAGAGAATGTGGCACTTAACTGCCTTTGTTCTCACCTTATATACATTTTTGGTTTCCATGGTAATAGATTGAAATGTCTAGGCCTGACCATAGTTGTTTACCTTGTACCATGTGACCAGGTCAGGCTCTGGCCATAATGATATATATACTTTAACAATTCAGGCAAGGAGAAGAATTCCAGGACAAAGTCAGAACTGCAAAGTTAACTCTTTACAATCCTTCCAGGATGTTTCTCAAGAAACATTTTGAGGCTTGTCTATCTTAAAATGTGCTAAAAGTCACTGCCCATTACAGTTTGTTTGTTTGTTTGTTTGTTTGTTTGTTTTGAGACAGGGTCTCACTATGCAGTTCAGGATGGCCTTGAGCTCACTTTGTAGCCCAGGCTGGTCTTGAACTCACAACTATCCTCTTGCCTCAGCCTCCTGAGTGCTGGGGTTACAGCATGTGCCACCACGCCCAGCATAAATTTTCCTATTTAAAAGAAAAAATACAGTGGTTACATTTCCAGAAAGAACTCTGTGGAAAGGGAACAGTTAATAAAAGTTTTGAGGTGGGGGGCAAGTGGCGATATAGATCAGTGATTCGCGGGCTCAGTGCTCCTACTACTAGGAGAAGAAAATATTGGAAAATTGAGAAAAAGACACCTCTCTTATTGTAGTACCTTTAATATAAAATGAATTGTAATTAAGCACTAATATTCATAATCCATAAAAGTGATACAAGGCACTGTAATAAGAAAAAATGCAAATGAAGGGAAACATTGGGGAATCAAATGTTCTTACAGATAACACCCATCCTCAACTTCAATGTTACCTTTTCCCCCAGGCTTGAGCGAAGAATTCTTTGAATAAATGTCAACCAGTGCGAGAGAACTGCCTTACACTAAAATGTCATCTGAACATCCCCTCTCAGTCTTCATCAGAGAACCATTTCTAGCATCCTCTGTTAAAAACATATTGAAATCTACACGCTAAACAACCTATGGTACACTTGAGAAAACTCTCATCCTTTTAAAGTGAGAACTCAGCCACAAATCTGTCCATTGCCCTCTATAAGACATGGCATTTAATGGCCTCCTCCTTAAATATGCCACACTCCCTCGGGCTTTCTGTGCATACCACTTTTACTTCAATCTGGCATGTCTTACTGGCAGGAGGAGGGCATGAAAAGAGACTGTGCATTTCTTAAAGGGAGAGGAAAGCACACAGCACATAATATAAGCAGTGTTTCTTCGCTGTAATTTTACAAAAATCTCTTATCTAAAACTGCTGTGATTGCCCCTCTAGGCACTGGTGATTCCCATATATTTTCAGGAAGCTGTTCTAGTTATGGCAACTTCTCTAGCCACAAAATAGCAACATTATCACAAAAAATCTTATAAATCATTAGATAAGTCCAGGAATTTAAAATTAATCATCAAATTCATCTGACTTTAGCATTTAGGTAACAGTAGAATTCTGCTTTGGATGAAGAACACGTGACGAACTCTATGCTGGTGTCACCAATTTTTCCTTTCCCTATTCCTTCAAGCATTAGATGTGCTGTGTAGTTTTTTAGACAGTGGTTTAATAGTAACTAGGCCAAAGCATAATAGAAGCAAAAGGGGGAAATTAAATGCATAAATGTATGAGTTTTGAAGTTCCACAGAACATGATTTCAGACACCCGTTTTTCCCTAATAACTCTATGAAATAGGACAAGGTACTCCCCCTCTCCCACTCTTCAGCATAATGGATACACGGGACTGATCGAAAGCCCAGCAATGAAGAAGGGGCAATGCAAGCTTCACTCCAATCTGGTCAATCTAGTGACACAGCAATATCCTGTCTCAAGATTAAAAATAAAATGGGCTGAGGGTGTATCTCTGGGCAAAGTTCCTGGTTCTATCCCCACTACTGCAATAAGCACATACATACATACACACATGCATACTAAAGGACAATAGATGCATGGTGCAGGACTCAGCCATACACGAGTTATCCTAAGTGAGTTCCTTGAATTCTTTGTGTCCTATTGGCTTATTTAAAAAACAAATGCGACTGGTATTGTATGCAATTAATTCTTTTCCTCTATAAATATTATCTGCCTTATAGGAATAGGATAGGAGTAATGTGTTAATATACTTGAAGTATTTAAAAACAACATATGATATTAATCACCTGTATGTTAAGTTTCACCATTCTTTAGAGCTAAGTCTGATTCATCACACTTGCAAGGCTCTCAGTACAGGGGAGGTCCTCGCAGTATAAACATGATTGAAAGATCCTAGGAGACACCTGATCTCTTTTGTAGAAGGCTCTCCTTGCCAGTGTTTATCAGCTAAGGCTCTCTGGTTGAGTAGAGCTCTGTAGATGGGTAGTTACTACCACACAGGATATTTCACACCACCAAGAAACATCGGGATTTTAGAAAGAGAGTGTTACGAATGATTTGCTGCAGAATTTGGACTTAAAATGAGATAATTACAGGGAAGAATCATGGAATCCAGGTTTTGATTTAGACTGTGCTCTTTGCAGGACATTTCTGTTGATTAAAGTCATTGAATCCCAGAGATAGCATGATGTCTTTAATCTTTGCCTCTGTGCCTGAACTCAGCTCCCCTCAGCACACAACTCTGAGGCTCAGAAGTGCCATAACCAGAACTACAGCTGAAGTTTCAGAACATGCCCCTGCACTGGCCCCTGTACTATTGCCACTGCATCATGTAGTCCATTGGTCACAAAACCAGGGGGACACACCAATTATAAAATGGCTGATACACTAAAATATCCATCTGCATCCTGGAGAGCCAGAGGACTCAGTAGCTTCTCAGTCCAAGATGCTGAAAACATAGGAAAATAGAGTGTCAAAGATGCAGCTCCTGAATGAGGCTGAAAGTCTGGAAACTCCTGGAGAGGTACTGATGTGAGCACTCACTGCGTGGCTGAAGAAGCTCACCTCTGGTCTTCACACATAGGGCAGCAGTAAAAGAAGCCAAAACAATCTGGCCCATGTTGCTGGATTTCTTCCTCCCATGTATGCTTCATACAAGACCCCATCCCCTGGTCTATGGGACGGTACCACCAACATTCCAAGTGGTTCTCTCCTGTGAGCTAACTGGCAGCATGCCAACCATGTCTGGAAACAGCTTCACAGACACACCTACAGTTATGCTTTACTAATTTCCTACGTGTCTCTCGGTACAATGAGGTTGAATATACAGATCACCCACCACCACCAACCACTCTATTAACTTTCCATCATTACTGGAGATCGGGAATAAACCACATCCTGGAAATACTGAAAATTCATCATCTTTGGGTTTTGCTGCTCTCTTCTTTAAAGAAGCCAAAGCATGCTGCATTTCCCCATGACTCTTCACATTTCTACAGTTTTAAAGCTGTCTAGGGAAAAACTTACTGGAACTTGCCATAGTAAATTCCTTCATGACTCAGCTTTTCCTCCTTGGTATTTACCACTAGGGAGTATACACATGTGCACGCACACACACACACACACACACACACACACACACACACATGTACACACACACACACAGGAAGGTTAACATATTAGGGGCTCAGCAGCCTTAGGAGTTTCAAGTCAACCACACACTCAATCCCCAGGCAACACTTCACTGACTTTCCCTTAAAATGAAATTTGGACACCGACCTCCAGACACCTGTTTAACAAAACATTTTGAGTTGTTTCTTTTTTGAGACAAGTGTACAGTCTGGCACTTACCTCTTCAACACACAGCACCTGGACAACTGGTTACCTACATGAAGACTGAACTTAGAGCTACACTGCAAATTTTGCACTAGTACTTAATCAAAATGAACCAAAGACCTAGATATAACAATAAAAACTTTTAAACTGCTGGAAGATAACATAGAGGAAACATTTGAAGCCATAGGCATATACAAGTACTTTCTGAACAGAAACCCAATAGCACTGGAAAAAAAAATGAAGCATCAATAATGGGATTACATGAAATTAAAATCTTCTGCAGAGGAAAAGAAGCAATCACGAGAGTAGAAAGACCATCTATGGAATGGAAAATTTGCCAGCTAATCTTTTGTTAGAAGACTAATATCTAGTTTTGCATGAAGATCTCAAAAATTTAGATACCCCAACATAAATGACTCAGTCAAAAACTGGCTAAATAGACACTCCTACAAAGAAGAATTTAAAATGGCCAAAACCACATGAATTTTCTTAGCCTTTTGCCATTAGGAAAATTCAACCCAAAACAACTCAATTTCCATTTTACCCTAATCAGAATGGCTACCATCAAGAACACAGAAAAGTAACAAACACCGGTGAGCATGTAGGGAATAAAAAACTCTTCTAGATTGTTGATGGAAATATGAACTAGGACAAGCTGTACAGAAATTCCTCAAAAATAGACACAGTAACTCCACTTGACCCAAATACACCTCACATGGGTACATTCCTCAATGAATTAAAGTCATTTCACTATATATATAGCAATACATTCATATCTATGGGTATATCAGCACAATTCACAATGCCCATGCTCTGGAAACAGCCTGCATTCCCAGCAAGAAATCAATGGATAAAGGAAATGTGACACATACGCACAATGGAATATTATTCATCAGTAAAGGAGGAGGAAATCATGTGATTTGCACAAACAAGAAAATTCAAATATAAATTAAGTAAGTAAGTAAGTAAGTAAAACAGAGGAAAGATGGCAGGGAGCAAGAAGCCTTGCTTTTCAAAGATAGGGAAAGAAATCAGGAGGAGGACAAGATAATGGAAAAGACAAGAAAAAGGTTGAGAGTGAAGAAGTTATACACAGGCACCAATTCCTCAAAATGAACATGATTATTATGTAATACAGACATAACAACAAGAACTGTAGAAATAAAATAAGAAAAGAAATATTCCGGGCATCAGTGGCCAATAAGTAAATGCTTAGCTGACTGTTTTAATGACTTTATTTCTTCTGCAAGGTTTGAAATGCATACCAAGGTCACAAGTTACGACTATGATGGCTATATTTATGCCTATAACTTCCCTTGGGATGATGTTTAATTTTCATATTAGTGTTTAGGCTTCGTCAAAGTCACATTTACTGAGATATTTGTAGAAGCAAAAATGGTTAAGTAGATTTCATGGAAAGAAATAAGGAAGGAAGTGGAAGGGAAGGGAAGGGAGGGGAGGGGAGGGACAGGGAGGGGAGGGAAGGATAGAGGAGGAGGGGAAGGATGAAATATTTGAGTCTTTAATGATGAATTAAAACTAGTTAGTTGGATACTGAGGGGAAATATTTCACAAGACTAAACTGTGTATTGTATGTTGGGAACTGGTAATTGTTCATGATTTGGGAATATATGTCAAGGAGTACTAATAGGACAAGGCCCTAGGTTCAGTTCTGGGCTAAAAAAAAAAAATCATGCATGAACTCCTGAGTGATCTGCTTTCCCACTGTGAGTAAATTACACACTTTTCTTTTGGAATTGAGTAGCAGTTCCAGAGTTTCAACCAGAAGTCTGGAATCGCCACATATATTTCACAAAGCTTGATCATTGAGGGACACATTGGAACATTTGCCTCGGATAGATGAGGACTTGCTCTGCCTAATGAAAGATAAGAGCTCCTCCCTCAAGAATCTAGCAATGCAAGAAGAGACATTGTTTAGGTTACTTTTCTCATTGCTGAGACAAAACACTCAACACCCAAATGTAAGGAAGGAAAAGTTTATTTAGCTCACAGTTTGTATGGGTTTTAGTGTATAGTCAGCTGGCTCCAAGGCAGGGTGGTGTGGCAGAGGGACAACAGTTTATGGTGACAGAAGATACCAAAAGCAACAGAGCAAAAAGGGAGAAGCAAGCCTCTTTTTCTCGCCCCTATATTGTAAGTAGGCTACATCTTAGGGCAGGTGTAGCACTTACACCCATAAGCCTAGCACTGGCCAATGAATCAGCCAAAAACTCTAGATTTAGGCCCCTCCAAAAAGCCTGCTTTCTATGCCCACAGGAGGCTTTGCGGGAACATCCAGACACAAACCATAACAGACATACTTACAAACTATGTCTAGGCTATGACAAGGAGATCTCAGAGACCCGAGTGAGTTAACAAAACCAAAATCCAAATGTTTATCTTCATCATCATCTTCATCTTCCTTATCTTTATTGTCATTATCACAAGCATCATCATCATTTTAGATTTCAATAGATTAGTGATTAGAAATAGATTACAAATAGATTTCACCTAAAAGAAGCAGCCTTATTAGAGTCCTTTAGACATGTGTTTGCATATGCATATTTCTAAATATGTTTACTAGGACTTTAATTATCACATTCATGGCCTTCCCAAACCTCCTACCAATCGTAGCATTCAGTTACCATTTTTAGCTACATCATGAGCCTCTAGAATAACTTGAATATGAATTTGAAAGGAGCAATTATTGCTTAATTGTTTGATCAATTTTGCTTGCCTATATCTGGTAATCTGAATAACTACTTTGAAGATAATAATATGCAATATAACAACCATTGTTAATTTTCTATCATCTTGCTTTGAAATTCTGTACCATTTTTATTGTTTTTTTCTTATTCTCATTCTCTTTAAAATAAAAAAGAGAGGGCATCTCCAAACCTAGTATATGTCCTGTAGTGAGGAAAATAAATTGCTAAACCAAATACATCAAGTAGAAAATTGTATCAAAAAGTGGAGAAAGGTTGCCAAATAGCCCAGAAATTGTGCTTCCAAAATTGAAGAGCTAATGATTACCAATCTATCATCATAATTACTTTTTAAATGTTTGTGTTCTCTTTGTCTTGAATTTATAAAGGTGAAAGGTTACAAAAGAAATGGCAAATAGATCGCTTCTCATACAAAATTGATCATCTGTTTTGAGTGGTATATTTGAAGGACTGTGAGGATACAGAAGGAAGGAAAGTTCTGGGGCTCCTGATAGGCAGTGTGAAGGGTGGTGACCTCATTGGTATCTGACAATAATTTTCAAAATCATTATCGGAAAGAGAACTAAGAAGCAGACGTGGTCAGAAAGGCAAATGTATGCAGAGTAACACACACTATTTGATAAGTGGAACAAAGTTATTGTGTTTTTTCTCACATCTTTACTGGTTAAAATCAGGAGAGGTAGAAAAGTTAGGTGCCACATGCAGTGTTTGAGACAGGAGAGACAGAAAGACAGAGATACAGAAGCAGAAATCTCAGAAACCACCACCAGCACATCTGGTTCTAGGGTTTGGGGCTGAATTGAACCCACCTCAGCATTTTCCTGTACCTTCAGCTTACAGAGACACCCCGTGAGAGATTTTAGCTTCTACAACCCCAGGAGCCAATGGCTCATTATAAATCTCTTTCTATATTCCTACACTAACATCTGTACTTCAATTTTTTATTTCTTTGAACAACTCCAACCAATAGAATGATGTTAGCTAATTCAACGTGCATCCATATTTCTGTTTTCTAGTGATGATAGTATCAACTTACCTACTTCTAATAAAAGGTCATTTTGGAAATCAGATGAGAGAATTAATTGCTTTCGGTTATTAAGCACCAAAGAAATAAGTGAGCAGATGTATAGACTGCAGCAGCTGGCAGTGCGCCCTAGTTACTTCTCTCATTGCTGAGGCGAGGAGATCCAACACGCACAAGTTAAAGGAGAGTTAGTAGAGGTTTCAGTCCACATTTGGTCATTCCACAGCTGGGTAATGCGGCAGAGGGAAATCACAAAAGAGAAACAGTTCATGGCAGGAAAGCACAACCAGGAGTAATGACCTGGCCTTTCCCTTTTGTCCCATCCAGGCTACAAGCCTTTGGGGTGGTGACTCCCATACCCAAGGTGAGGGTTGTGTCTTCAATACATTCATTCAGCCACCCCCATAACTATGATAGCGCCAATCTGTGGACTAATTCAGTACACCATACCCTTAGTTCCAGTATCACACTCCCTCCATCAGCCAGCTCTGAAAAGCCCCACCTTTGAGTGTATGAGGCTTTTCGGGGGACAGCTAGACAACACATAACACAGTGGGACCACAGCACACTGTGACTAGCAGTGAGGATGC
The DNA here is from genome assembly GCA_004027595.1 of Dinomys branickii. Taxonomy (NCBI): domain Eukaryota; kingdom Metazoa; phylum Chordata; class Mammalia; order Rodentia; family Dinomyidae; genus Dinomys; species Dinomys branickii. The sequence goes on from PVLD010021677.1 coordinate 29,141, forward strand.
ATTTCATCTGCAGCCTTTGCCCTCAATTTCTCTTCTCTCACTCCCCCATCTGGTTCAGCCCCATCTTCTGCCCCCTGCAGGAAAACCATGAAGAGGAGTCTGCTCTTCTTGAGGTAAGGAAGTGAGATAAATCAGGCCTTAGATTTAGTGACTTTGAAGCAGTGGAATAAATGTGGGAAAACACCCATTTGCTTTCCTTCCAGCCAGTGGTCAGGCCGCTCAGATTATGTGAAAGCCTAAATGAACACATTTCTGACACAGTTTTTCATCCCCTTTCATATACTATTGATTACTGCTTTGATAAAGAGCAATATGAGTAAGCATCAATTTTCTCTCAGTCTTTTTGCATTTTAACTAAGCTTTCTGGGAAGCTCTTCAAGTCCTTAGGGAACACAGGTGATAAACAATAGATATATTAATTTAAGAAATTAATCTTCCAGAACAGGATTTTGCTCTGAGCTCCTTTGCCTTCAGAAACAGCCTTCTCTATAAATTATAGAGTGTTAATCTACTTTTTTATATTTATAATTCATCTGCTTTTTTTCTTACATAACTCTGGCATAGCAACTAGCCAGTTTCATCTGAACTAAAAATATCTTCCTTGTAATGTGTAATGGTTGATACATTGTATCAATTTGAGAGTTTAGCTGTTTAACTCAGCAAGTGGCCAGGGTCCTCTTTTGCTCTTGTTGCCTTTGCTGTCTTCTGCTGCCTTGAACTGTTGCCCCTGTGCCCTGCCACCCTGCCTTGGAGCCAGATTATTATGGACTGAAACCTCTACAAACCTTGATCTAAATAAACCTTTCCTTCCTTAACTTTGAGTGTTGGGTATTTTGTCTCAGCAATGGTAGAAAAGTAACTAAGACATAATATAACTTTAAAATAGAAAATAGAGTATAAATTTAAGCATGTGTGCATTTCTAAAATGAAAATAGTGGAAAAAAAATCTATGAAAACCAATATTTCAATATGAGATCAAGATTGCAATTCACTAATTTAACGCATATATTGAGTAATATATATATATATATAGAGAGAGAGAGAGAGAGAGAGAGTGATATATATATATATATGGAGTGATATGTGTGTGTGTGTGTGTGTGTGTGTGTGTGTGTGTGTGTGTGTGTGTATATATTTAGAAAGCACCAAAAATCTGTCTCCCAACGTAATCAACAGAAGCTGACTGGATGCAGATAAGTAATTTGGAAATTTGTTGAAAGTTTGTAATCTTGGAGAAAGCGGTGGAGGTTTCCGGAGGAGCCTGCAGTGCGGTGTGCAGAGGACCCATCCTTTTGCTGCTGTTCTCCTCTCAGTGTACCCTTGTATGACTCCAGGGATAGAGCATGAGGGTTCCAGTTCCTCCACACCATCCTCCTCCTCATCATCATCACATCATCATCTTGGATAAGAGCTATTTTGATGGCACAATGTGATATCTTTTTGTAATTTTGCATTACTTATGCATAGTGCTGAAAAGAGAAAGAATATTGAGTTTTGGTGAAGCCATACTGCATCCACGACTGTTCAGTGATTGGACAGAAGAAACTACGCAGCTTCGTTAGAATGAGGGGTCACTCAGAGAGAAACTTTCCTTTCCTTCCAGGTGGTGACGTTGCTCAGTGTGATGAATGTCTCCAATTCTAAGCAACATTGTGGCTAGTAGTTCAGCACCGCTCTGCTCAGCAGTGAAGCCAATGCAATGTGTCTTCAGCTGGCACTGTAGGAGAACTGAGATATCTCTTTTTATGTATCATTTATAAATTGATGC
>PVLD010021678.1:0-30901 GCA_004027595.1 Dinomys branickii
AGAATCAATAATTGGGACCTCATCCTACTGAAAAGTTTTTGTACATCTAAAGAAATCACCAGCAAAGTAAAAAGAAAACCCACAAATTGGGAAAAAATCCTAGCTGGCTGTCCCTCAGACAAAGGTCTTCTATCTAGAACATACAAAGAATTAAAAACATGTACCTGTCCAAATTCAAAGACCCAATCCAGAAATGGGCGTCTGAGATGAATACACACTTCTCAGATAAAGAAATACAAATGGCAAATAAATATATGAGAAAATGTTCCACATCCTTAGTCATTCGAGAAATGCAAATAAAAACAACATCGAGATTTCATCTCACCCATGTAAGACTGGCCAATATAAAAAAGTCATCCAATAACAAATGCTGGCGAGGCTGTGGAGAAATAGGGACTCTATTACACTGCTGGTGGGAATGCAGGCTGGTGCAACCACTGTGGAGAGCAGTTTGGAGATTTCTCAGCAAACTAGGTCTAGAGGTTCCATTCAAACCAGCTATTCCTCTTCTGGGTATTTTCCCAGAAGATCTGAAAACATCATATCACTCTGATATATGTGCACCCATGTTTATAGCAGCGCAATTTGTAATAGCTAAAATGTGGAAACAACCCAAGTGTCCATCCACAGAAGACTGGATTAAAAATTTGTGGCATTTTTATATAATGGAATATTATTCAGCTATAAAGAAAGACAGTTTTGGGGACTTTGTACGCAAGTGGTCAAAACTGGAGTCCATACTCATAAGTGAAATAAATCAGCGGTACATGTGCAGGCAACGTATTGTATCACTGGTGTAAGAACCTGAGGGTGGGAATATAAACTAAGAGACATGAAGGAAATCTGTTCAAAAACAAAGAACAGATGGGACGAGGGAAAGGAGAAAAGAAAGACACAAAAATGTATGTATGTATATATGAATATACATATATGCAGGAGAGCTAACATGGTTCTACTATTGTATTATATCACTTAATGCTAAGGAATAATTGATGACGGGTTATTTGATCAATCTTGTATGTCTGTATGTGTTATCCGGAACACACACTTCGAAGATATCAATATGCAAAGCAGCAACTATTGTTTTTTTTGTTTGTTTGTTTTGTTTTTGTTTTTTCTTTGGTTTTTTGTTTTTTGTGTTTTTCTGTTGTTGAAAGGATTGTCTGACCAATTTTGCATGTCTGTATCTGTGTTCATATATATACACTTCGAAGATATCAATAGGTAAAGCAACAACCACTGTTGAGTCCATGTCACCTTGTCTGTAAATCAGTTTTGATTGTACTATTTTTATGCTAATTTGTGTCTGTTTGTTAATATGTTTTTGTGCTTTTATTTTTTAAAAAATAAAAAAAATAAAAATAAAATAAAATGGTTTGCCCCAACCCAAAGTTGGATCCAACACTTTTCTCCAGTTCTGCAGCCCCGGAAATGTCTCCATTGTTATATTTAACTTTGTCGAGTGCAGTGGCCTCCTTCTGGGAGGTTCCAGAGTAAATTTCCCAACTTGAAATTCGCCTCTATCACTGACTAAGGTGACCTTAAGTGTGTCCCTTGGAAGCCACAGAGTCTGAGTTTCCTAATTTGAAAACAGGGCCAAGGAGATTAAATGAAGTGATGCGTGAGAACAGCACAATTTCTGACTAATCATATACTTTCACAAGTTAAAGCTCTTGGGGCTGGGGATATAGCTCAGTGGAATAAGCGCTTGCCTAGCAAGCGCAGGGTCCTGAGTTCGATCCCCAGTGCCGCCAAAAAAACACAAAAAAACAAAAAAACAAGTTAAAGTTCTCTCTGTGCTTAGTGGCTTCCCTCGGTAAAGTTATCGCAGTTTACCAAGCAGGTATCTGTCCCTATTACCAAGAAGTGACTACTCAAGTACTTATTCGTTTGCTGGAACAAAGCAAAGTGTTTTGAACAAAGTGCCAGGAACAAAGAAAGTGCTACATGGACAAATGAGCAGACCAGCTACTCTTTTGCTGAGAACAGCAGAGTGGTGTCCAAAGGCTACAGATTATTCACGGTCCCTCAGGCCTCCCACGCACATCTTTCCATGCCTGCCTGAGATACCTCACACCTACATGCTGTCACCCAGCCCGTGGACTTCCTGAGCAGGTTTCTCAAATGCTGGGTGAGAGGCAGGCAGGTGGCCCCACCACACACGGCCAAGGCTAAGCCACATTCAAGGCAGTTTTCTGTATTAAGAAATTTCTCAGGGAAATAGTCTGAGTTTTGATTTTCTTTTCATTCTGGAATAGAGAAGAAGAAGAAGTATAGATCATAAGATCTGGGGATAGAAAAGCCATCTCTCTTCTCAGAGTTGAAAAGGACAAGTGAATATAAGACAAGAATATTCAATCCCCAGCTAGGAGATAAAAATAGAGGACAATTAGGGCCAGGACTGTCACTTGCGTCTCTCTCTCTGGCTACTTATGAACATGGGTGGGAGGAAACCCAGAAGGAGCCAGTAGATCTCGTGCCTCTGCAGTCAGGTTCTTCTGCTGCCACCTGGCCCTCGCCCCCATTTTCAGTCACAGTTGCTGTCTCCTGACAGTGGCTCTATAATGTGACAAAAGACACCCACCCAAGCTATTTCAGTATCACATATTTATTTATTCATTCCTTGTTCTTAAGAAGAACAAGGCAATTCAAACATTTTCCTACCAATATACATTCTTAGCAAACATATTTTTTAAAAAGTACAGCAAAACCCACTATGTGCCTTGTGTTTTCTTCCACCAGTCAGTGGTTTGGCTCATATTATATAAAGCACCATCTTTCCCTCCCTTAGTGTGATGCCTTGTGTTCTCATGGGGAGTATCAGTGTACCATCAGATATTGCCACCAAAAACGTATATGTACTGCACCATGAACATGGACAGGTATTTGCTAGTGCATGATGAATTCCATTTTTCTCCACTTTTCTGGCAGGCTGAGATTACAAACAAGCACACATCCAAACAAGCCATAGTCCCATCTCAATAAGACTGCAACTGAGAACCCAACCACTTTAGGGTCAGGACACTAACTCTTTTCCTCTTTCTACTGTGAAGGTGAGACAGTGTTCACATTCTTCCTTTAAATCACTACTTACATCACTATTCTATCACCGAAAGCTCACGCTGCTATAGAAATAGGTGATTGATACATAGCTAGATATAGACAGATAGACAGAGACACGTACATATGTGTGCACACACAGTTACCTAGGAAAAACCAGCTCATTTATTAACTTGACCAAAACTACAAGAAAAATGGGAGGCTGCAGCCTTTTGATTATACATGTCAGTCTTGCATCCTGCTGGAAAAATAAGGCATCAGAGAACCACAGAGGGTTGGAGCTAAAAGTTTCTTCAATATAGAGTCAAATTCCTCTTTTCATCTTTGGAAAAAGCGGGATGCAGAAAAGAGAAGCCCCAAAGCCCCATAGCCATTGGAGAAGAGCTGTAACATGCAGTCCTGCATTCTAAGAAACAAGTCTTGGGATGCAGGGGCTTAGGGAGTGTTGGAAAATTGTGGGAAGAGCTACCAATTGGCTGCTTGTCTGAGAGAAAGTTTCTCAAAACCATCAAGCTAGGAAGTTCCAACTTTGAGATCTGATCAATACACAGCAAGTAGCACCAGCAATTATACTAGTAGGGGTCCATAAGTGAAGGAAATTGGGTGAGTGCTGCAGGCAGATCTGTGTAAGCTTCAGAATAGAAAACTCCACCTCACAAGTGCAGTCACCAAGGACATTCATTGCCACAGCTTTCTCCCATTCTTCTTCCCTTTTTCCTTTTGCCACAGTTTTCTTTTTTCTCCTCTTGGGAATTCCACCATGTACCAAACTATTTTTTATGCCCTGTCTGCAGATGGTTAGTCACAGTTCAGTGACCTCAGTGATTCTAACAGCTAAATCCTATCAATAGATCAGTAATATAATTCATGACACAATAGCCTAATGTTCAAAAACAACCTCTTTAGTCTCAAAACCGAAAGGGGAATGGCAGGGACGCAATCATTACCTCATATCATATCATATCATTCTGTTCATCAGCAATAATTTTTGAGAACCGACTATAACAGGGTGACCTATCACTGCAGAAAACTGTTCCAAGTGGCAAGAGGTCACAGTGGGTGCTTGACTCACACTGCCCTTAAGCTCCCACAGTGGAGCTCTCAGAAAGCCCCGACATGGGAGCGGAGACAAGGAGGGAGGAAAGGAAGAGTTCAGCCTTCATAGAGGACCTGCCTGCCGCTGGGCACTTAATATGTGAAACTCTAGGGCCAATCTGAAGAGAGTCCCAGAGCACAATAGTGCAACAAATCACTTCCCTCTCAGAAAAACACTTCTCATTATGTACATCCAACTGATAAAGGGCATGTGATAAAGGAATGGCATATGGAACTCCAAATAACGTAAAGGAAATATTACAAGCCCCAACCTGCTAGACATCTGAAATGCTGACTTCATGTTCTCTAAAGTCAAATAATGAATGCTCAGAAAAATGAGGTTAAGGGTAGGAAGAATTTATCAAGAGAAAGTTAGCTTCTATCCAAGAAAGACAAAACAGGGCCAAGAAAGTGGGCTGCCTGCAGACCCCACTTTTCAAAGGCATCTTATTGAGCAAAGCCACAAGGTGAGGTGGGTCCAAGGTGGGATGAAACTATAGTCAGCTAATAAGGTTACAAGTATAGTAGCTTAGATAATATTGATCCAGTGGGAAGTCACAAGACGGGTGTGATGTAGGACAAAACTATGGTCAGTCAATGAGATTACAAGTACAGTCAATTCAGGAATATTTACTATGGGGGTCAAATGGATAAGCAAATTTCATAGTAAGCATACATGGACTGAACAAGGATTTTCTGGGCTAGGGAGATTATGGTCCCCTATCCAAGGTGATTGATGCCTATTTAGAATATCAATTACTGCTGTTCATCATTAGGGGAAGTATATGGGTATAATAGTTCCTCTTTTTCTTGAAGACAAGCCTTCAGTGAATGTGTCTCTAACCACAGTGTCCTCTGTGATGAGGGCCTAGCCCTAATAGTTAAAGCTAACTTAGCTGTCTACAGTATCTCCCCCAAAGAACCTCTCCTAACTGCAGTTATGGGAGAAAGGGCATAGTTTCCGTCTAGCAGTTTCAAGCTGAGAAGAATCAATGTAGGAGAAACCACAGTCAGGCACCTTCTCCAGAAGTCTAATCTAAATGGCCTCAGATAGAAGTCATGTTGTGGATTAGAAATTATGAACTCTCTTTACAAAGCTGATCAAGTGATCCCAGTCAAAGGAGTACATTTGTTACTGATTCCAACTGCATGATCTCTTGGAGTTTGGCAGCCTCTGGGGAAGAATAAACAAATTTTTTTGAGAAATTAGCGCATATATAATAAAAGCATGAGCACTGTAATGGAAAGGAAGGCTGGAAGGCTGGGGAAAGCGCCAAGTCTGGAAACTGTTCTTAAGGAACTAGAATAGCAACTGTAGCCCACTGGCTCTTAGACCTCTCCACCGATAGAGTCTGATATTTTGACATAAGTCTCTCCAATTGTCTTGGTTACTTTTCTCTTGTTTCTGAGACAAAATACCTGACACCCAAAATTAAGAAAATAAAGGTTCATTTAGCTCACAGTTTGTAGAGGTTTAAGTCCATACTTGGCTAGCTCCAAGGCAGAGTGGTCCATGGCAGAGAGAAACAGTTCATGGCAGTGGAAAACAGCAAAAGCAACAAAAGCAAAAGGACAAGCAGCCTCTTTTCTTCCCTTACACTGTATGCAAACTAGGCAGGTATAGCACTCACATCCATAATTCCAATGTTGGACTATGAATCAATCGTAAACTCTAAAAGCACACCCCATGACTGCATGAGGCTTTGGGAGGACATCCAGAACCAAACCATAACATTCCACCCCTGGCGCCCCAAAGATTCATGCACATTCCTTCATACAAAAGACATTTTACTCCAGATCTAAGAGTTGCTAAAATTCTAACAATTTCAGGTTGCTAAAAAGTCCATCTGCTCTGAGACATAGGGCAAATTCTCAGCTGCAAGCCCCCATACAAATGAAAAATTAAACACTTCCAACATTCAGTGGTACAAGATAAACTTTACCATTCCAAAAGGTACAAACAGGGGGGTACATTTGGACCAAAGAAACTCCAAAATCCAACAGGGCTGATATTATGTCCCGTAGTTCCATGCCCAGCATCTGAAGCAATCTGTGGTACATTGTGAGTTCCAAAGGGTTTGCATGACTCCACTCCTATGGCACTTCCAGTGGTTACAGCTCCAACAACTTCTCTCCTGGGCCCACTTCGCTCTCTCCTTGCAGCTTTTCTCAGACAATCTATGTTCCTGGCTCTTCCAAGCTTCTGAGGTCTCCACTGCTCCTTTCATTTCACACTCACAGCTTCACACACTGCCCTCTCAGGGGCACACTGCCTGGCCTCCCAAGCCTTCTGCAATCAAGATGGAAGCCTTCTTATCCTCAGAACTCTTGCATTCTGTATGCACCTAAAACCAGTGCCACGTGGATGATGCCAAGGCCTGCTGCCACCTGGAGCAGTAGCAAGCTTTCCCCTCTCTTAGCCATAGGGGTCAAGTGCCTGGATTACTGGGCTCTCTGAATCCAATTCTCAGGAGCAAATTCTCTATGCCACTACCATTCTGGAACCTGACACTCTGCAGCTTTCTCCTCAAAGCAAGGTCTTTCATCTTTGTAGGTTTGAGACTGCTGCTTCTTTGATGCCCTCAAGCTATCATTTTGATTCTCTTGTTCCATCTCAGCAATGGAGATCACTTTGGCCTTATTTTTGCAGTCCACAGCTTTATTGGAGCTTTCTTTCTGGCAAAACTCACAATACTTTAAATCATCCTGCTGGTCTCTTTGCTCTTGATTCTCAATATAAATCTGCCCCAAACAAAAGCCGTGCCACTGCCTCAACATTTGACTGCCTTGAAGTTTCTTTTTGCCAGATTAATTAGTACACTGTCCTTAATCTTAGTCTTAAGCAAAGTCTCTGGACACAACCAAAATGCAGACAAACTTTCTATCAAGCCATAACACACATCATCTGGAGTCCAACAACCAATGCAGTCCTTTTTCCCAGCAGAAACCTCCCAAACCTGGTCTTTACCAGCAGGATTTCTATCAGCCTTCTGCTTTTCCGAGCTCTGAGCAGAATCTCCCATAAAGAACAGTCAAAGGTGTTCCAGCTCTACTCTTTCAGGCAACATCTCCAAACCTTTCCAAACACTTCTCATAAGCCATTTCCAAAGGCTCTTGAACTACATGGTCATGTACACTCACAGCAATGAGTGTGGTACCCCACTCCCGGTACCAAATTCTGTCTTGGTTACTTTTCTCTCATTGCTGAGACAAAATACCTGACACCCCAAATTAAGGAATGAAAGGTTTATTTAGCTTATTTAGTTTTATTTGTGGAGATTTCAGTCCGTACTTGCCTAGCTCCGAGGCAAAGTGGCACATGAGAAAGGGCAACACTTCACGGTGGTGGAAAACAGCAAAAGCAGTAAGAGCAAAAGGGAGAAGCAGTGGCAAGCAGCCTCTTTTCCTCCCTTACACTGTATGCAAATTACCCACCTTAGAGCAGGTGTAGCACTCCCATCCATAATTCCAACACTGGGCCATGAATCAATCATAAACTCTAAAAGCTCACCCCCATGACTGCATGAGACTTGGGGAGGACATCCAAAACCAAATCATAACACCAGTTTTAGCTATAAAAAGATGGGATTTGGTGGTTTTAAAGGACAATTTTAGCTAAAGAATTTAAAGCTTGTTAAGCTTTTATAGATACTACTGTATTTTTTCTTAATGGCCCACAACAGTACTCAGCTACTGGTGTGGCTGGAAACTGCCAGAAGGGATTAGCAATTGGAGCTCCTTTTTATATATCACTTATTACTATGGCATTGTTTTTATACATCTTTTGGTTATACTTCTCTGCTGAGTGCTTAAGACCAAGTTAAACTGAGACCTATGTTAATTAAAATTAACCTCTTGCTGTCTGCCTAGTTCAGCTAAGTCTCCTCAGGCGTTATTTTTGAACCATGGATACAGCCTCTCAGCTCTGTCAGTGTCAGCCACTGGGTTGGGTCATGGCCTCACTTGACCATGTTCCTTCCTGTGAATGCATGGGGGACTTTTTCCTCTTGGTGACCTTCTTTTGGCACACTGTACACTTGTTGATTCTTCTCCTCTTGGGTCCAGCACCCTCCCTGCTCAGGAGAGTGGATGACCCTCCAAGTTGTAGGATCTTGTAGAAAAGGTTCTCTCATGTCCTGGGGCCTCATTGACTGTGGCAGGCCAGGGCCAAAATATTGGCTGTCCTCTTAGCCCAGTTACCTTTCTAGTTCTGATCACTAAACTTTAGTTGTTGAACACCCAGAAGAGAAGATCAGTGACATTAGTATTGCAATAGGGGCAGTGAGTTCAACTATTATAATTTCATCTGGATATCAAGCACTTTGAAATATAAAGTACAGACAGAAGACTAGTTTTTTTAATCAACTGTGTTTGTTTTAGTAGTCGCATCACTGTGAAATGTTAATAAACAACAGTTATATCGTTTACAGTGAAAACTTAAGATCAAGAGCAATACATAGTATTTTAGCATGACAATCATTACCATATTATTTTTGTAACACATTTAAATGTCCATCTTAATATAGAATAACCTTTTTAGTCAGACATGTCCATCTGATCACAAGACATTACATGGCATAAAAAAACTCTTACCTAATTTGTTATCCTTCAATAGGATGCGATCCAAGTAGAATGTACCTATCTAAAAATGTACCTTAGAACTTTATAATGTCTAGCCTTAATATTTAGCATATGACATTGTTTAGACTGATTACTGCCTGAGCATCTGTAAGTGTAGTGATATATATACAACATACATATCACATAAGTTTAAAAAGTATCTATCATTTGGGTGGTGGTCCCATGTTGGTTTGACATATACCTCTTATCACAAGTAGCTACAGCAAAAGAGAAAGGCAGATATCGAGTCTACAAAAAGGTTATCACCATAAACAGTCTGTTTTACATCTTAGAAAACCTGTATACCCAGAAGGCATGAATACATTTAGTACACTATGAGATTAATATTAATGAATGTCATAGTTATATGGAAAGCTTTGACACAGTTTAATTTTGTACCAAAGGCATCTTTTGATAAGAGAACCTTATTGTTTTACCCATAGGAGACTTAGTTTTTTGATGATGACCAGTGTAAACACATCACCATAATGTTTCATGATGTTTATTGGGGTATGTCTCCCATAAGGCTATGGGAATTATTGGGGTCCCATTAGTGAACAAAGACTGGAAGAAAATATTTCCAGGCAGGTACTCCTTTATTCACCAAGAAGAGTCTTGTCTTTTTCCAGCAGTTTTCCTAAGCCATTCAATTAGTTTAAAATTTTTTGATGACCTCTCAGAACCAGATCATAACAATTCATACATTTTTCTTATGCATGAAAGATTCTAAAATTATTGTACACAGACTACAATATGTACTGAACCTGTAAAACCAGTCTTGCCATTACTTTGAGCAGCTAGCAACCTGGATGGAAGCATGTCTTCAACTCTACCACAAGCTAATTCAAGTTATAGACAAATGTCTTAAAAATCCAAAAAGGCTAATATAAGAAAAAAAATTGTTGTGCTCAAACAAAAACAGCTATGAGTACTGTAGCCAGTCACAAATTGAAGAGATAGACAGGCACACATGGACAATTGTCAATATACCAGAGTGTGCTCAGATATATTTGGCCAAGTTGAATTATAATAACACTTTTATACTATAAATAAACTAGTCAGAACATTTTGTAGGTCAGTTAACATAAATCTCTTTGCAATAAGAATCAAAGAAATAAAAACCTTTTACACCTGTGAATGCAAAGACAGTTTCTTAAGACAGGCCCTAGGCTAACAGCTTATCTGATTAGAATATCCTGCTATATAGGTTTCTCATTGTTTTGATAGCCATACTTGTTGGATAGTCACAGCTAATAGCCAAAACTGCTGTCTTGATAGCCACATGTAACTGTTTTCTCTAAAAGGACAGACTGTTAAAGGTACTTTTAACTATTTTTTTGGGTGGAGAGGGGCACAGGCCAGGTTTGGATGTAGAAAGAGACTAGGTGACATTCTTTGGAGCTAAGTATGAATTCAGATCAGTAGGAAAAAAAGGCCTGCCAAGGCTCCACCCTGTCCTGCTGCAGATGTCTACCTAGGACAGTTATTCCCATTTTGCCTGTGACCCTTGGCCCATACTTAGGTATAAGCCTTCCTTTTTTAGAGCCTCAGTTAGCCTATCTCCGAGAATAGTGGCCAGCCTTGCAAAATGTTTGGGATAGAAATCATGACGGAAAAAGCAGTCCTCTGGGGACTGGCACTGTGCCTAATTTTTAATATTTGTTCTCATTTAAAGCTGTTACTAAACTCATAATGTTCCTAGGAATGTTTTCTTCTATCAATGGACTTATCTGTGTTATAAAAATCAGTCAGTCTATGCCAGGCTAGAACAACCAGTGAGCATCATTCTTGAGGAGAGAGAGGAGTTAATCTCCAGTTCTGTCTATGGACTGAAAGGCAGATAAACCTGGACTAAAACTTTAACTTTTATTCTTTGAGAGTTTCAGGATTAAATCTAGACCAGCTTTTGAATGTGACTCAGAGATGAATGAAGGTCAATTTCACTCTAGAAGAACTGCAGAGAGGGGAAACTTCCTGAAATTCAGCAGCCATGGTGGAGATAACTGTGCTGGATTACACACTGTTGTAAACCATGTTATTCCTCAGGGGAAGGGCAGTGGAAGAGTGACTCCAGGTATGGTACAGAAACTAAATCCTAACCATCTCAGGTACAGAAGGACAATTAAGATCAGGAGATTTCCCAGGTTGGATCTCTAATCCTTAGCAAAGCATGCAGATGTCAAACATCTTCCAGTGCTTAAGAATATATTCTAAAGGAATAAAAGATTTTCACACTGAGCTCCCCAGAAAAATCCAAAATTAAAATATGTATCCCTTTAATTTCTATTTGATTTCTTATCCCCTCAAGATATCCCTCAAGTCCATTTCACTCCAGTTCAGGTGTATGCCATCTGGAGAGAAACCAGAAAATAAAATTTGACCAGTCTATCCACTCTCATACTGGTGTATAATTTTATCTTTCCAAGGAACTCCTGTATTATTGGTGTTTTTACGGGCACAAGTTACCAATGAACCCAGCTGTAACAGTAATGCTTAAAGAAGGAAGCCTTGCTTAGCATTAAAGCACTGCTTTCTAGTTCTTTGAGAGAGAGGACAAATACCAAAAAATGAGTTGTACATAGTTGGTGCACTTCTCAGCCTCCAAAGGTGATTACCTCTAGAGATAGATAGCCAGGTAAAAATGACTTAAAGAAAAATCCTGCCCTGGGCGCTAGGGCAAAGAAGTCTCTAAGACACTCCTATTATCTGTCTAATCACCTAGACAACCTTTTCTAGCAGCAAGATAAGAGTATGACTTTTTAAATTTATTTAAACATTTTCACATCTCTGAAGCTCATAGGTTAAACTTACATCCATTGCCAAGCAATCACAATTCACATGTTAGTAAAGGCACAGTTACCCATCTTCAATGTACACATGGAGGAAAAAGTTGACTAAAATCTCTTCCGCACTCTTAGTTAGCATATGCAAGGCACAAATATAAATCATTCTCCTGATCGCTGCTTTCCTCCATGAAAAGCAAACAGCTATTGCAAGCTGCCTTGCCTGATTTCTGGAGGGAGGAGTGATCTAATGGCAAAGTAATTCTAAAGTCAACTCCCACCGAGTTTGATGGGGTTTCTAACTAACTAAAAAAGAGAGAAAAGTCCAAACCTGTATCTCAACTTGCAACAGAGGCGTTAAGAAAGGGCTCTAGCAGCGATGTCTCTGGTCACTCCAGGAAAAGGGGTACGGTAAGATTACTGGGAGAGCTATCTCTCGCCTCACTGAGGACAGTACAGATGAGGACAACCGATAACCGAAGTTTTTCTCTGGTTACCCAGTTGGGCTGTCGGGACTCTACTTCCACTCGGTTTTCACCGACCTTTGGCTATTTGCCTGAGGGCATCCCTGGCCATCACCCATCCATTGCCCTCTCAGCTTCCAGGGCTCCACACAGCCAGGGGTCAGTCTCTGGAAAGGAATCCAGCTGCCTGCTTGGTCAACATTCCACGGGCCACTGGTTGCAATAGAGATTCACCAAAAGATGCTGGAAAACCTGGCCTCTGCTTTTAAGAGCGTGGCAGCTGCTCTAAAAGCCTTAACTAGCTGGTAGAGTAACCACTGTTTGTTAAAGTTCAATAAGGAATAGATAAAAGTGTGACCTAAGTATAGATTACATTTCATTCTTCAGAAAAATGAAAAATTTTAAACTTTTTTTACAGTATTTCATGTCAAAGTTGACTAGGCGGTGCTCTAACACTACTTTTCCTTAGCACTGTTACTTGAGATAACAAACCACAACAGTCACGTAAAACAAGGAATGCTAGGAAATTCAGCAACTAAGTCCAAACACAACATGTACAAAACAGGAATAAAATCTCCTACGATAGAAGCATCATAACCTCCCACATTCTCAACTTAAATTTATCATCATTTTAACAAAACACTAAGCAATTGACAAAGACATAAAATAAATTTAATCATAAAAACTGTGATTTCCTAATGAAATCACAATCTGGAATCTATAAAACAAAACTCTTACCTCTGTCCTATTATCTCAGGGATGATATATGCACCTCCAAATAATATAAAGGAACTATAACCCCAACAGGCTAGATGTCTGAAATGCTGAGTTCTTGTTCTCTAAAATCAAAGAATGAATTCTGGGAACAACAAGGTTGAGAGTAGGAAGAATTATCTTGTTTTGAAATTCTGTATCATTTTTAATTTTTTTTACTTTTTATTCAAAGAGTAGGAAGAATTTCTTGAGAGAAAGATAGCATCTATCTAAGAGAGACGCTAAGAGGGCCAAGAAAGTGGGTTGCCCAAAGACCCTGCTGTTTGAAAGGTGTTTTATTGAGCAAAGCCACAAGGTGAAGTGGGTTCAAGGTGGGACAAAATTATAATCAGCTAATAAGGTTACTGTGGTGGACTGACCACTGTTGGTCAACTTATAACCCCCAGCTGAACTGAGTAAGTGTAGTGCTGGGTGTGAGAGGCCCACCTGAGGACTGTTGCCAGCAGCATAAGAGGCAGAACTGGAGAAGAATGAGGCTGTTGGGAGTGGAGAAAGGCTGTTGGAGCTGGTGGAAGCTGTTGGTTATTTTGGAGGAGCTCGTCGTGCTGGCTTTCCTGATGAACTTGGCTCTTTTCATCCTCCGAGGAGCTTGGGACCTCACTGGCACTGAAAATGGCTTTCTTCACTTTGGGAGAGCTCTGGTCCTCGCTCTGAGCATCACTTCCTGGATCTGGAGAGGAAGATGATGTGCTGCTGGTCTCCAGGAAAAGCTTGTTGCGTTGGTTTCCCCAATGGGAACTCAGCCATCTTGATCATCGGAGGAGCTCAGGACCTCACTGTTGTTATTTTGTTTTTGTTGCTGAGGATGGCTGTGGTACCTTTCCAGGGGAGCTCTGATTCTTCTGAGCATTGCTTCCCAGCTCCAGTGCAGATCCCTCAGCCTGCTAGCACAGATCCTTCATCCTGCTGGCACAGTCTTCTTCCTAGCTTCCATCACTGACCTTTGGGCTTTCCCAGCACAGATCTGTGAAATAGGTCTGCATGACATATAGTTGTGGGCTCTAGGACTCCAGCTGGATTCGTGGGAGGCATTGTCATGAGCTCTAGGTTTTCAGCTGGACTCATGTGGGACATTGTTGCAGGATGCAGGCCCTCAGCTGGATTCCTTGGTCTTAGTGTGTGGACAGATTTCCTGCACTCTCTTGTATATCGTTCTTTGGGTAACATAAATAATCATATAAGGTATGTGTCCTGTATTATATATATTGTTTTACCTTGCATAATAACCCCAAACCAACACCGTTACAAATAGTCACTTAGATAATATTGATCCAATGGGAAGTCACAAGGTGGTTATGAGGAGGGACAAAAGTATGGTCAACCAATAAGATTACAAGTACAGTCACTTAAGTAATATTGATTACATGGAGATCAAATGGGGAAACAAGTCACACAGCAAGCAAACATGGAATGAACAATGATTTTCCAGGAAAGAATGGGCTAGGGAGATTATGGTCCCCCGCCCGCCCAAGGTGAGTGATGCCTATTTAGAATATCAACAACTACTGTTCAACAGTAGGGGAAGTATACAGATATAGTAATTTCTCTTTTTCTTGAAGCCTGGCCTTCAGTGAATGTTCCTATAGCCACAACTGTCTTCTGTGCTGAGGGGCCACCCCTGTGTAATATTTAACCTAACTTAGCTGTTGACAATAAAACCAGCTATATTTTAACAGGTTTAAAGAATTTTAGGGGATATAGCTCAGTGGCACAGCACCTGCCTTGTAAGCATGAGGTCACGAGTTCGATTCCCAGTACCACCAAAAAAAAAAAAAAAAAAAAGATCTGGTAAAGAATTTTAATCACAAAATTTATTTTTTTCTTCTGTTACAGGAACTTTGAAAGTATGTCAGACATGTTGCAATTTATAGAAATGTTGATGCAGACAGATATGGTGGGGCACACACCTGTAATCCTCTCACTCAGAGAGAGGCAAGAGGATCACAAGTTCAAGCTAAGTCTGGCCAATTTAATGACAGTGATACTCTGTCTCAAAATAAAAAGCAAAAAGGACTGAGGATGCGAAGGTCCTCGGTTCATTATCATCACCACTTCTCCAAAAAAAGTAAAGGTTGATGCTGTCACTAGCCAGCAAATGTTTTCGGAAGAAAATGAAGGGTTAGGTGCTTCTCAAAATCAATCACACGTATGCGTGCACATTTGTTTGCCAAATCTGTACATTGTGAATACGTGCTCTTGCTTTTGTTTCTGCATGCAGTATTTGCTCACTTTAGTCCAGGAATGTCATGAAACCATTAAGTTTGATTTATGTGATAGACACAGACAGACAGATGGACGAATGGATGGATGGATGAATAGATAGATAGACAGATAGATAGGTAGATCCTTAGGTATGAAAGTATCATAGACAGCCAAGTTAGTTAAAAATATTACAGGCAGTCAGACAAGGCGAAGCCCTCAAGAATCAATGTAGAAGGTAAGAATACAGAGCAACTATAGGCTGTACATTCGTTAGACGCCAGACTAAAGACAAAAGATAGAATGACTGCAACCACATACTTCCCTAGGGATAAACACTAATAACTGACATTCTAAATAAGCATAAATCACCTGGTACAGGGACAGGAAGAGTCCCTGACCCATCCCATCTATGAAACGTCCTTGCTATGTGACTTGCTTCTCCACTGAATCAGTATTACCTGAGTGACCACACTTGTGATCTTATCAGTCGATCACATTTTGTCTCCCTTTATACCTGCCTTGTGATTTTGTACCCACCTTGTGGTTTTGCTCTATAAAACTTCCTTTGAGAAGCAGGTCCTCAACCACCAATTCAGGACCGTTTCTGTCTCAGAGAGAAGCTTTCTTTCCCCTAATAAATATTTTGTGCACTTCACCTCTGTTCTTCCTTACAACTCATTCTTTGATCTTGTAAAACAGAAACTCAGCATATCAGACATATAACAAGTGGGGAATTATAAGACTTTCCTTATATCATTTGGATTATTTGGAGATTCTATATCATCCCTATATCAAAAGGAAGACAGAGAAGAAATAGATTTGATTTTACTAAATGAAAGAACTAATTTTTTTGACAAAAACGATTTTAGCCATATAGTAAAACCCTCACTTTACTAACCCTAAATTATACTTAAATTCAGAATCTTTATTAGAACTGGATAAATAAAATGTTTGAAGTCATTCTTCTCTTAAAGTTCTATAATCCCATGAAAGAATTCCAAATAAGTAAACTTTAAGTAATGAGTATTCTTTTCTACTTTATATTGAAAAGGAGAAGGTAGCATTCATTGAAAGCTACCCAGTTCCATGTGATACTTTGCACGCATTATTTGGTTTTAGAGAAATCTCATGTGATTGAAATAAAATTTTTATGTTTTTAGCAATATTTTGATATCACTTTTAAATTATGGAACACATTAAATTGACATCAATTTCATTAGTTCCTAAAAATTTTGTAAGACATTTCAGTCATCAACCTAACTCCCGTGACGTTGGTATCACCAGAATACACTGGAAGATTTGAAAATTTTGAGACACATTACATTAAATTACAGTTAACCCATTTAAAGAACTGGATGTGGTGCCAGTAAGGGAGAGGGAACAAACTTCTTTTTCTCCTCCATTAAATGAATTTTTAGGGTAATAAAACAATCTATTAATATAAAGTGACACATTTGAACCCTAAAAATGCAGGCTGTGTGAAGCTTAAGGGTCTCACTGTACTAACAACAGACCACATCACACAGATGGAGTTCCCTCTCCTCTCTGCCTCATGAATGTTAAGAGTAGCACACACAGCTTTTTCACTGTAAATGAGCACTTACTACACACTATAACTGAGACCTTTAACTTGTGCGTTTCCTTAGGCTTGGTGTGACTGACTTTATAGCCTCGTTGCGACAAGGGTAAAGATTTTTTCATTGACTACATATATCCCCGTAACTGTGGGACACAATCAGTGTTTGTTCTCCCTCAGCACATGGTTAGTTGTTAGTTTTTGTATCTTCTTTTTTTGTTTTAATTTCAAGAAAAACTAATGAGTTTCCAGAAGCCCTGTGAATGCTTTGGGGCTGAATGTGATTTAAAACTGGCAGTAAACGAAAAAGAAGACAGGGAAGGTAGCTGGTTAATTGACCTTTATTGTGCCTTCTGGTTCATTTAGAAATGGAAATTAAATTAACATGATAATTTAGTCCTACTGTGTTAAGGCTGCTATAAACCCATTAAATTTTATGGCCATTGATTTAGCATTTTTTTCTATTAACTGGGTTTAATTTTCAAGATTGTCATGCAGGTTCTGAAAAGTGGTTCATTCACCCTGATTCCTCCAAGTTACTAATGTGTAGCCTTCTTTTAATAGTATTCATTTAATTATTCAAGCACAGAAAGTCCAACTGCCCTCAAATGCCTGGATTCATTTGGAAACTAAGGCCATTGAAAGTCTTTGTAAGAAGCCAGGAGAGTTCCAAACAGGAGAAGTCAGTGAAATTTCCTGGTGCAATATCAAATTTCCTAAAGATTGTACACACAAAATTAACCTGATGAAAAGTAATACCGTAGTTTGCATTTCTGCTTGTGAGACAGAGAGAGCTTTGGGAAGACTTTATGTTGATATTTCTATTTTTAAAATCTCTTGATAACATGAAATCTTTTAAAATCCAAACATTCTTTGTGTTCCAAATTCCTAAATGGCTTTTTATCTACTAATTTGAAGTTATGACTAGCTAAAAATCTCTATTTTTGAACTACTAAATGATATCAATTTTCACCTGAAAATAAATGTTATCTTCTAGGTTTTCCATTAGCAAATATAGGTCTTAAGTATGTACTGTTTAATATAATAATGTGTGTAATTTTAGTTTACTGAGTCAGGTACTAAAGTTTTATTTTGAAATCTTTTGACACCTGGGGTCTGAAAGAATCTCCAAGAGATTATTTCACCGAACCACCTAATATTCTTGAAAAGTAAAATATGACAATTTTTTTTCCTTTACCACTAAAGAAAATTTTAGCCATGGGCAACAGACTTGTAACTAGAACCTTAAGGTTGTCAACAGTCCTGGACTTTGAGCCCTAGTTTATAAACTCAGGCAAATGATAAATAATAGCTCTTTCTGGATTAAACTGTCAGCATTTTTGTTGTTGTTGTTTTTTAAAGGTATGTCCAATTAAAATAGTTCAGTTTTTTAAAATGCTACATCATGGCCAATCTGTTCACATTATTGTCTAAATGACTGATTTTATGTGTGTAGCAAGATTTTGTTAGTTTTATTTGATGATTGGCAATCATAATTAAAGACCCTCAGAGCACCTGATGGTGTTGCTATTGGAAAATAGTATGTAAATAGTTCATTTCCTTCTGGGCAAATAAACTAGTTTCATCATTTTCCAAGTACCATTACCTTAGAAAATGTTTCTATTTCAAGTGGAAACAGAGTTATATATGCAACCTAGCTTGATGAACATACCGATATGATATGTAACAGAAAATGCTCATCTATAGGAAGAGATTATCTTCTTAAAGGAATAGCAAAATATTGTGTTGTTGATGAGGACTAAGCAAAGAGAGAAGAGCTCCAAGTATTTGTTGGTAAATATTGTGGGAAGAACCACATCTTTTGCAGTTTCTAGGATTTATTGGAACATACTGCAAGTTGAAGGTGTTCAGTATCTAAAAAGAGTTATGGCCAACCCTTCAACAATCATTGAGGACTGACTATGCACTCAACATTATTCTAAGGATTTTACATATATTTACTCACACTGTCCACATTTAGCCTCCCCATTTTACAGATAAGGAAACAGAAATCCAAAGGGTTAAGTAACTGGGCAGGAATTTGGATCCGTGCCCCGTGGCTGTGCCTCCTGTGTGGAATGACTGCTGAACTCTTAGGTCGGTCAGTTATTGCATTTTCGGCCTTGCATTATTCAACCCTACCCATCTGGCTGGGTCACCTGGACAGATTTTTTGCTTGTTCCTTTCCTGCATGTCTCACCACCCCCAGCCCCTACATCCAGCCCATTTTAAGTCCTAGAATCTTGACCAGTTTTTATTCCCTGATCACGAAATCTAAAGATATCCTCCTTGAAAAGAATTTATAAGCTGCTCAATTGTGTTAGTACTTCAGAATTTGAAACCTCTGACCTCTGTCATGCCAGTCAGAGGCAGAGTAGGAAGAGATGGAGTGAGGAGCAGGAGTGAGGAAGAGATGACCAGAAAGAGATAATAAGGGACCGGGAGCGTTCTGGGATCCTGTTCCTCTTACTTTTATGGCTTTGGTGCGACTATTAATCATGATTGTCAACTTTACTGGATCCATAAACACCTGTGGGATGTTTTCAAGGATGTTTGGCATGTAGGCTAGCCAACTGGGGGGAGAAGGCACACCTTTGTTGTGAGTGGCACCAACCAATAGGCTTTCAACCCAAATGGAATGAAAGGGAAAGAAGGCAGAAGTCAGCCTGAGTTTAAAAAGCTCCATTTTGTTTGAGCAAGTATGTTTTTTGTTACTGCCATTGCCTTTAGACAAAAGACTCTTGTTTCTCATCTTTAAACACAGGCTCACACCAGTGACTTGCCAAGGAGTTTGCAATCATCAATCTTGGACTAGTGCTGCATTCTTGACCACTCTTGTTCTACCACTCCTAGCCTCTTGGACTGAGCACCCACTGAATTCTCTGGCTCTAAAGTGAGCAGCCTTTGAAACTGATTTGTGAGATGAGTTTAGAAATTTTGGAGATTGCTGTTCCAGGAACCTTAGAGCGTTATAAATACAGCTCAATTATATATGATACTGGTTGGAGCTCAGAAGACCAGAATGCTGATAGAAATGTGGACAATAAAGGCCAGGTTCATGAGATTTCAGGTGGAAGTGAGAACTCCACTGGGAAAACAATTAAATGCCATGGACATTATATAATAACAAAGAACTTATATGCATTTCACCCATGTCCTAATACTTTATATTATATTTAATTTGAAAGTAGTGGAAAAATTAATCTGATGGAGATCTCAAGGAAATTCAAACTTCAGGTGGTAGCGTGTGTATTACTTTGGGTTCTCTAGAGGAACAGAATAAATATGAAATATATGTGTAATTATACAAGTGGCTTATTAGATAGGCTTACAGTACCAAAAGCAGAAAAGTCCAAATGGCTGCCTGTAGGTCAGAGAAAGATAAATACAAAATGCCTATCTGTGTACTGGTAAGCCAGAGAATTCCGTAGCAGTTGAAGGCTGCAGATCTGGAAGCTCACTGTAGTGTCACCAGTGTGAGCCTGTGTAGGAAACCCAAAGAATCTGCATTAGAAGTCTTCATAGTCTGTGCTGGAAAGCTAAAGGAACTAAAGAACAAAGTCCACAGGCAGTGATTAAAAACTGGAATTCTTCCATAAAACAGAAAACACCTCCTTCTTCTTTCCTTTTTTATTCAGCCCAATTTATAAATCTATTGGTTGAGCCATCCATATCTGAGGTACTGGCCATCCTCAGGTTGCTGGCCTATATGTCAATCATCCACAAATACACCCAGAATTTACTAATCTGTTAACTTGTTCTTACTCAAGTCAAGTTGACATATCACCATTAACAATCACACATGGCTATGGCTGGTTGCTTTTTGTCAGATCTACAAGTGAGAATTTAGGAGCAAAAAGAAAATCTGAAACATTTGAAAAATTTAAAGATTAGCCAGAAAGAAAGCACATGTAAGACTGGGATCAAGGAGAGTGCAGTTGCTGAAAAGATTAGTACCATTTAAGAGAAGCCAAGTACTTTGTACAGGTACAATATGGAAAATGCCTTGAGGGCATCTCAAAAATCAGGCCAGATCTCACCCATCACAGGCTCATTTGAAAGACTTTGCTTTGAGAAAAATCTGAGCCCCAAGTTGCCCACTCTACTTAGTGCAGCCTAGAAAAATGTATCCCTGACTTTAGCTAGCCAGGTATTTAGAGGTTACTGCTGCCATGGACCAAAGGAGGTCAGCTACTGCTTGAGCTAGTGGCAGATTTTGATGGCATCCACGTGATGCTGGTAAGATAGGCATGCAGAACGCAAGGGTTGTGGAGTCATGGAGATTTCTATACAGAATGCAGAGGAAGGCCTGGGAGCCTAGATAGTGTGGTATGACAGGGTTAAAGTCCCTGCCAGGAGCCTATAAGAGAACAATGCATGAAGTTGTGAGAGTAAGGCCAGAAGTACAGTAGAAACTTGAGGAAATTGGAGAATGATGAGCATAGAATGTCTTCTGAAAAAAGCTGCAGGGATCAAGCAGAACCAGAGCGCAGGAAAGGCCAAGTGGGCTGCAACCGGCCAAGCCATAGGGGTAAGATTGCCCAAGCCTTCTGGAATTCACATCATACTACCATGTGCCCAAGATGCTGGATACGGAACTACAGGACTTAATATTTACTCTGCCGGGTTTCAGTCTTGCTTTGCTCCTAATAATTTCTATCTCCTTATTCTGCCCTTTTGGAATGGGAATGTTTTCTATTTGGCTTTGAATACTGAAATATTTAATCTTTCTTTTTGAATGTTATAGAGGCTCTTAGCTAAGAGTTAGCCTTGAGTCTCAAGGGAAACATTACATTTGGATTTTTGTGCAAAACTAAAACTATTAAGACTTTGGTAACTCAGAGAATAACTGAACGTGTTTTTTATAATAAGATTATCCCTAGCCTTTAGGGGACAAAAAGGAAAATGTTATACTTTAGGTCTGAATTTTCTCCCCAAAGCCCCATGTGTTCAGAAATGGGATTTTCTGAGGGCAACTGAATCATAGGAACACTATACACTACTTATCAGTGAATTAATCCATTGATGACTTTCCTGCTGAATGAGCTCTTAGGAAATAAGACCAGATTGGAAGACATAGCTACTGAGAGTGTGCCTGTGGAGAGTGTATCTCTCTTTCTCTGGCTCTTCCTGCTGTCTCTGCTTCCTGATTGCCCTGGGTCAAGCATCTTTCTTCTGTCATGTCCTTCTGCCACACGGTTTCTGCCTTGGAGCCAGCCTACCATGGACTGAGCTCACTGAAACTTCAGCCAAAATAGACCTTTCCTCCTTACGTTCTGGTTGTCAGGTATTTTGTTTTGCTGAGAGGAAAGTGACTAATATATTTAGTTTTAGAATTTGCTGAAGTAGCTTTTTATTTCTTCCTCAAGCACTGTGCCTGCTGTGGGAGGAGGAGCTGCAAAGATAAAACGGATATGTCATTCTGCTTTTCCCTGTTGTACCCCAGGTTACCTCTCTCACAACTCACATCACAACCCATACCGTAGACCTTATTATTTGTGTCAGTCTCCTTTAAATACCAAAAAACTTGAGAGGCATTTGTATTTTAAAAAAAGAAAACAAAGAGGAATAAGGAAAAGAAAGAAAGGGGGCTACCAGAAGATTTCCTAGGTCTATTTCTATTTCTAATGTGGTCTTCTACAGATATCCCTTCTCTTTTTCCAAGTAACAGAATATTTTCCAAAGAAGGTTTTATTTGTGTAGAAGCAGAATTATAGAATTCTCACTCAGCTCTCTGGCACAAAACACTTGTTTTCTCATACTGCCACACAGTTAAAATAGGTATTCAGATAGAATGTGTACTTATTCAAAAAGAGATATATAATTAGATTATACGCATCTCAAAAATAGCTTTCAGAAAGAAACTCTTGTGTATATATTCTATACCACTGGAGTATCACTCATGATTCTTGGACTGAGGGTGTTGTCTCAGAGGACAGAACACAGAAGTAGATATTCCAAGAGCTGAGCCAAACTGAGCACACTACTTCTTAGATCATAATCACTGAAACAAGGAGAAAATACAATGAAAGCATAACCAAGAAGTAGAGTCAGAATTGTAAGCCAGCAAAGAAATTGAGTGCACCATTGTAGGCAAAGGCATGAGTAAATGACAGAGGGAAGGCAAGGTCAGTGACAAAAGGAATGTAAAGGAAGTAATGAAATGATTTAGTACACATGCATATATTTCCATGCTCTGTCTCTGAGGGGACCTAGAAGCAATCACACTCCAGCATCAAAGAGCACATCCAGCACCCAGATCTTAGTTTCTGAAATCATTTTCCAATGAAAAGAAATAGGGATCTTTGAAGAAATAGCTAATTCCAGAACTGGGACAGAGAATGTGCAAGACAAGAATGGCTCACAGAACAGATAGTAAAGAAGTCTTCAAAAGGCACAGGGGTGGGAACAGGCCAAAGGGACAGGCCAAAGTACACAGTGGAAAGAATTCACAATTGCTAAAGTTGGAAAAATATGAAAAGCAAAATAAGTAATTTAGTACAAGGCTATAACCCATAGTATAAAATGAATGTCCATGGGTCTATACTAACTTAAGCAAATGATTGAATAAATAAATAAACAAACAGGGGACAAGGCAAATATCCTGGTGTTGGAGAATTCCTAGTACTATCTATACATAACCACCCCCGATGGGGGATAAAGCTTAAATCCTCACTTCTTGTGTAAACTGTGGTAGTAACTTGTCTACAAAGAGAGAAGAATAATGCAAACTTGAAAATCCAGACATCTGACAAACACTACCCCACCCACGTGATCAACGTCAACGTGAAGAGTGAAAAATTATGTTGATTGTGCGTCTCTCTTGATATGAGGTGATGGGAAAGCACTTTACCGCTGAGGTCTTCCTCCCCCAAAACGAAGCCCAGTCTCATCATGAGACAAACCTCAGGCAACACAAATTGAGAAGCATGATACGAAATATTTGTCTGATGTTTTTCAAAACTGTCAAGGTCATCAAAATGAAGAAAATCCTGAGAAATTATCACACAGAAGGAAGAAAAGAAGACATGACAATTAAATATAGTGTGTGGATTTGAATAAGATCCTAGAAGAGAAAAAGAAAAGACATTAGGGGAAAAAATTAGTGAAATCCAAATAAACTTTAAGGGTTCATTAGAACATATTAATATGTATTCATTATTGTGACAAATGTAACATGGCAATGTTAGGGTGTTAACAATAGAAAAAGTTCGTGGGGACAAGATGAGGGCTCTGTACTCTCTATACAAATTATTTATAAATCTAAAATAATTTTAATATAAAAGTTATTTTTTTCAAAAGCAATTTAAAAAAGCAATAAGGGGTAATGTTCAGGCACAGAGTTAACAGCTGAGGTTCGCATCTACCTAAAAATTGAGATCCTCTAATTAGCTAAATTATGTCAGTCTTGGTGCATCTCAGTGGGCCTGGAAAAGATGTATAAAGATGTTTAATTGCCCTGGACACATGGCAGGCCTTTAAAAATATGTACTGGTGGATCATACTGTAAAGTCAACCACAGTGTATAAAACCTTTTCTACTTTTTACTTCCTGTATCACTTCCTTTCCCAAATTACTGCAAAGTTCCTCATTGACAAGGCCTACTCTGCACGGTGCTTGTGCAAAGTGCTTGTGCAAAGTGATCCAAACTGATCAATCAGAATGCCCCATTGGGCTGGGGATATAGCTCAGTGGAATAAGTGCTTGCCTAGCAAGCGCAGGGTCCTGAGTTCGATCCCCAGTACCGCAAAAAAAAAAAAAAAAAAAAAAAAAAAAGAAGTGACCCTCCCCTTACTCACTGCAGAAGGCATCCTAAGTTACCAGAATGCCCCATCACCAGCATAGTTATTGATCCAAGGTTGAGTGGGGAATTCAAGTAGAGTCACGCAGAGTCATTTGGGTCAGTTGGTACAAATACTATCTTTCTGAAATTGTCAGTTAAGCTAGACTCTATAAGCCTTAAGCTATCACGACTATCTTCCAATCACATGGAGAGCCCTTGCTGGATATTAACACCTCAAAGGAGAAAAGAGATAGATATAGCAAGAGATAAATGTCTAATGTCATCATCTGTGACCTAGATCCAATATACCCATAATTTGCACCATCCTTAGACTCGCAGTTATTTTAATGGAGAAATTCCTCCTCTTCCTAGAGTGAATCTGAGCTGTATTTCTATAACAACAAAAGTGCTTATTGAATAGAAAGCAAGACCAGATTGAACATAAACTCAACTGATAAATAATTTTTATACTACTTTCAATTATTTGTATATTGAAGTACCAAAAATGATGGATTACCTACCCTCTGCTAAGCTGTATGCTAAGTCCTGCAACAGAATCCATTTCTCCTGTAAGAATCCATTTCTCCCTGAAGGAATTTATGATCTACAGGAGAAAAAGGAAAGCAAATAAGCAAAAACTACACTAAGGTGAAATAAAGATACCATTATATGTATTACTGGATGCAAAGCCAATCTCAAGATGGGCACTCAGTGTCAACTGGTGTGACATCCTGGGGAGATATTTGAACTGAGTTTAGGAGTTACAGTCGTTAACCACGGTGAGCAGAGGTGGACACAAAGCAGTAGGAGGAGCTTGTGATACATAGCTGGAAGGTGCAAGGAAACCCAATTGTTTCAAGAAACTGAAAGTAATTCAACATAGGAGCCCATGGGAAGAAAAAAGAAAGAACAAGAGTTGAAGCCAGAAAGATGCACAGAGGCAGCTCCTGACTTCAAGTTGTGGCCTTCAAGGTCCACAGGTAACAATTTTGTTTTGATTATTATGTATATCAGTGTGAATGAATGTGCACATTAATGCTTGACACTCATACATATAGTTTATTACAACTTACTCAGACGCATGTTGTTTTCCACGTCCAGCCACTACTGTCAGTCAGCTCAAATTGAAGCTGCTTGCCCAAGACTCAGTGAGGTGTCACAGCAAACACAGTTGCAGTCATAGAAGATAAACCATCAATGCATAATTTTGAATCGATGTTCTTTCCTGCACATTTGATCAGCATAAGTCACTCATTGCATCAGCACATCAAATTTTTGTGGAAGTTCTGCTTTGGTTGAATAAGATGAATGAGTATTCAGCATTGTCTTTTCTCTATTGGAAAGTGCTCATTAGCTCATTTACTATGCTTATTAGCTCATATTACTACTAAGCATACCAAAAGCATATTACCCCAGTTCAAGAAACTCAATGAAAATTTACTTACAAGAATTGAGGTATCTGAGGACCAATTTTTAGAAATACAGATTTGGTTCAATCCAACAAATATCCATTAAGTTTCTACCCTGTGAGAACTACTGTGATGGGCATTTTAGGGGACAAGCTGAATTCTCCATGCAAAAACAAATTTTCTCAATCATGCAATGAAGGGTTCTTTATATATCAAAGTTGGCAGGAAATAGAGGACTAAAATTGTTCCAAACTGTTGTTGACAGTAAGCTTCTGTCTGTGTTAATTACACTCTGTGTTTGACGCTCATCATTCAGTCAACAGTTAACGCATTGTAGCCATTCTGTGATTGACTAAATACCAAATTGCTATGTATAGCTTTTGGGATTTCTGAGTTTACTGAATTTATATCATTTCCAAGCTTGATAATCTAATAGTCTGGCTATTTTTTTTTACCCTAAATCCTTTCATAAATAACTAGCTAATGAAAATATTGAATATAAATACAAACTCAAATGGAAGCCTTAAGAGTTAAGATCACTTAAGAAACACACATCTTTGGTACTGCCAAAAGAAAAAAAAAAACAGACCCCAAGATTGATGGAATGGATTAGAAGATGCAGAAACAACTCCAGACATACTCAATTACCTTATCTTTGACAAAGGAACCAAGCACCTTCATTGGAAGAAAGATAGCCTCTTTAATAAACAGTGCTGGAAAAACTGGCTTTCTACATGCTGAAGATTAAAATTAGACCCATGTCTACCACCATGCATTAAACTAAAATGGAAATAGATCAAAGATCCAAATATTAAAATGGAAACACTAAATCTGCCGGAAGATAGAAAAGAAAGAACTCTTGAAAACATTGGTGTAGGCAAAGACTTTAGAACAAAATCCCAATCGCATAGAAACTATCACAAAGAGTCAACAACTGGGATCTCATCTTACTAAAAAGTTTTTGCATAGCAAGAGAAGCCACCAGAGTGAAGAAATAACCCATAGTGTGGGGTAAAATTTTTGTCAGCCGTTCCTCAGACAAAGGACTAGTAGCTAGAGCATATAAAGAACTCAAAAAAATCAGACCACTTACATGTAAAGACCCAGTCACAAAATGAGCATCTGAAATGAATACACATTTCTCAGATTAAGTAGTAGAAATGGCAAATAAATATATGAAAAAATATTCAGTATTTCTGCTCATTTGAGAGATGCAAATTAAAATGATTCTGAGAAACAATGCTCAGGAATAATGGCTATTATCAAGAAATCAACCAATAACAAATCAACCAATAACAAATGCCACTGGGGCTGTGGGAAAAAAGGAACCCTTTTCCACTGTTAGAATGTAGACTGGTATAACCACTATGGAAATGAAAGTGGAGATTACTCCAAAATCTAAAATTAGATATTCCATTCAACCTATGTAGATACCTTCTTGGTATCTTCCTGAAAAAATTAAAAGCATCATACCACAGCAATATATGCACACTCATGTTTATAGCAGCACAGTTTGTAATAGCCAAATCTTAGAAACAGCCCAAATGCCCATCAATCAATGAATGGATAAAGAAGATGTGGCTTTTTTTTATACAATGTAGTACTACTCTGCCATAAGGAATGATAAGCTTGAGACATTTCTAGTAAATGGCTGCACCTGAGACCATACTCTTAAGTGAAATAAACTGGACACACACGCATAAATATTACATGGTTTCTCTGATGTGAGAAACTAGAAGTGTAAATAAGAACCAAAATATGTCATTGATATTGGGAAATAGGAAGAAAATGTCCAAATGAGAAGGGGAAGTAGTAGGGAGAAGGAAAAGAATAGAAGAGGAAAATGGAAGCAAAATTTTTGTGAAGAAGAAGGGGAAGAGGGGCTGCAGGAAGTGGAGGGGTGCGAAGAAAAGGAAAAGCAAGGTGCAGTACAAATTCCACGTGATGAAAGTTATCGCTGTGTCTATCTGAAATGTACCAGTATAATTTAAAAAAAACAGAAAAAAGAAATACAGATATTTGAGTAAATCCTCTTCACTTTAAATTTAAAAGAGTACATTGCTTATTAAAGAGAACATCGGACTGGGGCCTGGTGGCACACACCTGAAATTCCATCACTTTATGAGAAGACTGAAGCAGGATGACCACAAGGTTGAGCCCAGCCCAGGCAACTCAGCAACTTAGCAAAACCTTGTCTCAAAATAAAAACTGAAGTAGGATAGGGCTGTAGCTTAGTGAAAAGTCCATGGGTTTGTTTCCCAGTTCCATAATAAAAAAGGAGAGAGGGAGAATCTACATCACATTGTAGTGTTAACTACTTACACATAATTATGTAACACATAGACATCATCAAATACATTAACAGAATGTAGGTAGTGTGGATGAATATAAAGGATTACTATGCACTGTATATTTAGAGAGAGAGCTATTAAAAATAACTCAAATTAAAGACCATAATTAACAGAAATAAATAGAAAAATGTATATTATGATCTTAGCTTTAATGTTCAGTATTCAATTCCCAAAATATATATTAAAATAGTTATTTTAAAGAGAAAAGTTAGCACTCACCAGGCTGCTTACGTTAACTGGCATGCTGGAATCAGCTCATCCTCGTTTGAAGGAACCACTTTTCCGCATCTTTACTCAGCTCTGTGCTCAGTTACTCACTGTGAGAAGCTTGAAATTGGCCAGGCTGAGAGTAGTTACACCTCAGAAATTTGCAAAGCTATAACCAGAGCTTGTTTTTTAACAGAACTGCCTGGCAAACATTCACCAAAATACCAGTGCATATATAAATGCACAAACACATACATATATATAAAATATTATACATTATATTACATATATATTATATTATACATTATATTACATATATGCATATAATGTGTAATGTTCATAATTATATAATGTATAATGTATGTCATTAATGTACATAGACATTACATTAATGTCTCTGAAAGACATTACTTATTGAGGTGACAGTGCAAAAAGAAATGTAATGTATTACACATGAGACATTTAAGATTCAAACTCTAGCAATTGTAGAATTCCAGTAGCACTACTAGAAAGAAATAAAAATTCTTAAGCATTTCAAAAACTTGTCATAAAAAAAAACCTTGTCATAACTAGGAAAAGAATTCAGTCTACAAATAATCCAGCTCCCCATTTCACCTATAAGAAGACAGAGAGACAGAACATTTAACTGGCTTACTTATAAGTTCAAACCCAGACAGGTGATAAAGCCAGAACCAGACTCAGATTCAGCTCACTTCTGTGGCACCTCCACAGGATAAAGTTGCTAGAGCAAAAGCACCAATTTGTCCAGCAACTACTCCTCACCATCACAGAAAAATACCACTTGCTTTAAGGCTTTTTGAAGGAGTAGAAATGCATTACAGATGTTTCTTAGGGTGTCATCATACATCCTTCCAAGTTTTAACTAGAATGACTGCCATTTTCTAGATGGAAAGATTACAGCATAAAACTTGAAATGTTAGGATGATTAAGATATTTTCTTTTATAAAATTTCTTCATTTTGAGG
This sequence comes from Dinomys branickii, assembly GCA_004027595.1. Classification (NCBI taxonomy): domain Eukaryota; kingdom Metazoa; phylum Chordata; class Mammalia; order Rodentia; family Dinomyidae; genus Dinomys; species Dinomys branickii. The sequence continues at coordinate 29,310 of PVLD010021678.1, forward strand.
AATTATTTTTCTGTGTCTTGTGGGTTTTGTTTCGCTGTGTTTATAGTGTATATAACAGACAAATAAATCCAAATTTTGCAAGAAAAATTTTCTGTAATGGAACAGCTTTCCCCCACCATTTAGTGTAATTTTAGAGACATGTTTTTCCTCATCTCTGAGTATTATAATACTTTTAATCCTTAGGGAGATTAGAAACTATCCAGTATTATCATAAGGTATTAATTTGTCAAGATACTCCTGAAATGATTGGCCAGATACATGATTAATATATGAATTGCCTAATATTATCTAAAGTACTCTGTTTAATAGGAATGTTTATACATGAACAATTTATGTTCCACAGACTGCTCAATAACTGCAAACTCCATTCTGGGGAACGGAGGAAAGCTGATTTCTAGTTCCCCTTATCAGGCATCCCAGTGGCACTCTATCTTCTGTTGACTAACATATCCAGTCATTCACTAAAAATGTATTGAGGTGACAGTGCAAAAAGTAATAGGGTTATAGAGCTGGACACACAGTTCAAATCTCTAATAAGGCACTTGCTAACTATGTTACCTTGGAAAAGTTGCTTAATCACTTTGAACCTCAATTTCTTTACCTGTGAAATGGAAGAGTATCCAGAATTAAATTTGATGTTTTATAATTAAAGAGAGAACATTTCAAAGGTATCTAATATAATATCTGGTGCATAATAGATATTCAATGAAAATTAGTTCTTTTCTTTTCCATCCCTATCCACTGGCTAATGTGTTGGAAGTATTTAAATTAATAGATCATAATACCTTCACTGTGGTTGTTTACAATTCAGCAAGAGAAAAGATTTCTAAATGACTAATTTCCACATAGTATGACTTGGTGAAACAATTAGAATCTCATCAGGAAACAGATGGTGCCTCAGATTGGATATTTTGAGCAGGATCTAATAAAAAGACTATTTACAAAGGTGTGGGACAGTGAAGAAAGCCACAGGAGATCGTGCAATGTCCCAGAGCAAAAAGCAGTGCCACAGACGGGTGTGAAAGGGAAGGAGATGAGCAGAAAGCATTACCAGGAAGGTCAGGAGGAAACAGTGGTGAGCTGACGCTGACGCATGCCAGCTTGAAAGCATGCACTGTGCATCTCCTCTCCACTCCACCTTGAGTGGCACCATTTGGGAGCTTGACATTGGCTGTGTAGGAGGATCTGTACTACAGAATCTGGCAAAACCAAGGGTTCTCCAAACTCCAAGCTGGTTATTAACCAACCATTTACAGTACATCAGTAGGTATAATCTTTGTTGTAGAACCAGACCAGAAATATACAGGAAGGAAATAAGGGTATACCCCACATTTACTATCCATAGTCCTCTCTTTTCTTGACAGTGGTGAAAGCCAATCAGATGCCAGACATCAGGAGGCCCATTCACGTTGTTCACACAGACCTGATCCATTCAGGCACAGGGCGGAGCGCAGAAGATGAGAGTGTAGACTTAGAGGTGCTAACAGCAGCACTGGGACATGGGCAATAGTGAGAAAGAGGACAGAGATCTACTGAAGTGTCAAGGAAGGAACAATACTATTCCGTGAGAACATTAGGGCAAGAGGAGAGGA
>PVLD010021679.1:0-30899 GCA_004027595.1 Dinomys branickii
AGAAAGAGGAACTAAGGATGCGGGAATGGGAAAGAAAAGAAGAGAAAAGAAAAAACAATAAATAGAAGTATGAAATGAAAGCAAAGTTTTGTAAATAAAGAAAAGAGGGGTTGAAGGGAGGGGAGAAGATTTTTTAAAAAGGTTATATCATGTATAGATAATAATTCCCTATGAGAAATGTGACCATTATGTATATCTAAATTATACCAAATTTAAATATTTCTTAAATTTAATTTAAATTTAATTCAAATTAAAAATTTAATTAAAAATTTTTAATTTAAAATTTTTTCACATTTGGACTTCAGAATACAATATGAAAAAGATTGTTTCTGTAGAGCTTGCAAACTAGCTGGGTTGTTTTATAGGAATCTGCCTATTTCATGAGCAGTATGAAATGACCCATATTATAATCTATGGGTCTTTTTTTTTCAACCAGTGACTTTCTCTAGAGAATAATAATCCACACTCTTTGTTGGATATATATGCTTGAATATAGATATGGTCATGTATTCATTAAGAGCAGGGATAAATTTATAAACGTGCCATTGAGCAATTTTGCCACCATGAGAAATTCATAGAGTGCAATTACACAAATTAAGATAGCTTCAATGTCAGTAGATAATACAACCTTAGTACCACTGTCATGCACACAATTGGTTGTTGACCAACACCTTTTATGCTGTACATGTCTTTAGTCTGAAAAGCGAAGAGAAAAAGACAACTGAGTTAATCAGTGTTGTACAGAAAAACAGAAAAAAATAGCAAGTGTGTGTATAGAAGTAGATTTATTAAACTTTTACATGTTTGATATATTCTTTGGCCTACTAGTCTGGCTTTTAATATGTACATATGATGGTTAAGTTTTTAAGATCTTTATGAATAAATGAATCAAATGCTGGAGAAATAAGAGTGCAAAGGGAGAGGGAAAGAATTGAAGTGTGTCATGTACGTGTACCCATTTCCTACAGTAAATGTAGTCACGATGTATTGCAAACATATACCAACACAAGTAAAATAAATAAATGAATATATCCACATGATTATGGAGTTGGAAAAGGCTAAATCTGCAGTATCGGTCAACAATACCAAGATTCAGAAGAGCCAATCATGTGGTTACAATCAGAAAATCTGATAGCACGGATGAAGTCTAAAGGTAGTGTGCTTCCACATTCTCTTTTCTGAGGAGGTCTTTTTTGTCTTACTTAGGCCTGTTTTATATTAGGCCCAAACACATTATGGAGAGCAATCTGCTTAAAGTTTAGTGCTTTAAATGTTAATTTCTACCAAAACATTCTCCAAATTGACACATATAATTAGCCATCACAGTCTCACTGATTATGTGTAGAGTTCAATTAATTCACTGTGATGCTTTTAGAAAAATGCTTTATATCAATAGTTGTTTCTGTTGTCACTGACTTGAGCCTTTTTGTTTCAAAGTCTTTAGAAACTTAACAACTAGCATACGGCAGAACTGGCCAATAATATGTTGTAGAAGTAATGCTGTGCCAGAGCTAATCTTAGACTTTAAAACAGTGTATGTCAAGCATGGCATTATTGATACTTAACTCTTTGCTGTATGGGACTATCCTAACCATTAGAAGGTGTTGATCAGCATGTGTAGTGTATAATAACTAAATGCCAGTTTCACCTTCAATTCACTTGTAACAAATAAAATATGTTCAAACATTGCCAAATATTCCCCCTCAGAAAAAAGTGTCCTTATTTGAGAATTAGTGATTTAAAAAGATAAGTAGATTCTGTGTCATATTTCTTGGAATGCCCAGCATGTACTCTGGAAGAAATTCAGGCTGCACATGAGAAATTGGGGTGCCTTGAGCTAATCATGCTACAGAGAAGTCCACAGACAGAAAGAAATGGTTTATTCTCAGCAGTTCTAACTATCCCAGCTAAAGGGCTAGACTTGTTAACGAAAAAGTCATCTTGAACAGTCATCCAGTAAAATTTCAGATCCCAGTAGGCCTAGATTATTTTGCCATACTACTGTATTTACATGAGGCACTTAAGTAAGAACCAGTGAACTGATACCTGTAAACTTACAAAATCTTAAGAGATAATAATACGTTTTTATTTTAAACCATTAAATTTTGGAATAGTTTGTTATAAAATAATAAAGTGGAACATAAATTACTAAAGAAATAATGAAAGAACAGTTTTAGGACTAAATCAACTGAAAGTGTTAAGGGACACATTCTAGAAATTTTGTAATATGAACAAAAAGGACAGTATAAACGTATACATATTCATATTCTTTCAGTGTGCCCCTCATGCAAGCACACACACACACACACACACACACACACACATACACACACACACACACACACACACACACACACACAGTGGGATGAAGGATCTGTGCTAGCAGACTGAGGGATCTGCACTGGAGCCAGGAAGTAACACTCAAAGTAAGAACCAGAGCTCCCCCCCAAAATTACCACAGTCATCCTCAGCAGCAGTGAGGTCCCGAGCTCCCCTGATGATGAGGAAAGCTGAGGTCCCATCAGGAAAGCCCATGGGACAAGCTTCTCCAGGATACCGAGCAGTGCACTATCTTCCCCTCCAGAGCTAGGAAGCAATGCTCAAAGTGAAGACCAGAGCTCCCCCAAAGGGAACCAAAGCCATTCTCAGTGACAAGGCCCTGAGCTCCTCAGCTGAGTTCATCAGGAAAACCAGCATGACAGGCTCCTCCAGGAGAACAAACAGCTATCAACAGTTCCCTACAGCCTCTCTTCTCCAGTTGTGCCTCTTATGCCACTGGTAACAATCTGGATGTGGGCCTCCCACACCCAGAACCATACTGGTTCAGTTCAGCTGGATTACAAGCTGACCATCAGTTGTCAATCCACCAGATATATTTTATTAAAGCACACCTAGAAACATTCTTTCATCTTGATTTCATGCAATGTTAGACTAATGAAAGTTTCCTCATGCAACAATACGGAAGAAAGCTTGAATGACATAACATATGTGTTTGTTCACAAACTGATGAAACAATTCACAACAAAAACAATGATTTATTCAAAGCTAGATCCAACAAAATGGAGGAGCTTACTTGTCTCAAATTACCATGTCCTCCTGTATAGGTGGGCAAAGGTCTTTCATATTGAGGAAAAGCAGAGAAGCACAGAGACATAATGAAAACGTCTATATGCACTTTATCCTTCCAGCCATTTTCAGTTTATTTTCCTATTTTTTGTGGAAAGGAAACTGGTCCTCATGCATCCTGGTGTCAGTGTCTGCATGCTCTGTTATGTCGTGTGGGCTGGGGAGAGGAAGAGATGCTTATGTGCTCAGCAGGAGAAAGTCTAGGGAAGTTATTTGTCTCTAAAAGTAAACTTCTCACTTTTAAAGTTCTATTTTGCAGTGCCAGTTATTGTTTTCTTTTTACTCAAATATATGCTCTCCTTTGATTTCATTGTGGTGAAATGAGGAGCTAGCCAGAACCAAAAATTCAGCACCAATAATGAATTAGATGGACAAAGATTAAGAAAGGAAGATGATTTATTTGTAAGAAATAAAACAGAAGACAGAATCAAGCTGCTCTAGGGAGAAGGCAGGGCATCTAGAAAAAGATGAATACCCCCAAGCCCTTGTACCTGGTTTCTTTTATTTGACTTAAGAGCCCTTACTTCCGGGTATATACCTGGAACATTTCACAATCTGATTGGTTCCCTTGCATATCCTTGGCTGTGACTCAGATCATAAGACTCTAACCTAGGGAATGTGTGCTAATGTGTACATCCCTTTTTTATTTTAAAGAAAATAGTACAAAAATAAAAAGAACGAAAGAAGAATATAAACAACACAAAGCAAGGACATTAGAAATGATACAGGGTTTCAAACTAAATGATAGGGATTAACAGTAGTTATTATATTACATATTGTTATCTTTAACGAAGTTGCTCAGATTACCAGATGTAAGAATAGAAGATTGATCAAATCATTAAAGAGAATAAGAAAATAATAATTTAAAAGAACATTAGAGACAATACATAGTGGCACTAGACAGGATGGTAGGAATTCACCATTGGTTGTGGTACTGCAAACTGTTGTCACATAAATTGCTCAGATTACCAGATACAAGCATGCAAAATTGGTCAAAATAGTAGGAAAAAAACGTTTAAACATTAAATGTTCGCAGCAATCCATCAGACACCATCAGTACAGTTATACCAGCAGTTATACAGTTATTCCTTCATCCCAGTTGCTCCTTCCTTTGAGCAGTTTCTTTCCCTTTCTTATTGTCTTTTGTACATTTTGAGTTGTATTTAATCTTTCATGTTCTTACACCAGGGAGACAATGTGTGTGCACACCTCTTGTCTGTGTTTGAATTCTTCATGTCCTTTGATCCTTGTCAAGGCCTTCTCTCTGGGAAGTATAGTTTGGCTTGGAGGGGCTTTATAGAAAGCTGTTTAGCGGTAGTGATTAAGTAAGGGGATATGTGTGTATCTTGTACAGTAAAATAATCATCCTAGAGTGAAACACACACACACACACACACACACACATATGCAAGCATAGTTGTGTGGATTTTTTATATACTAAATAAGAGTTTCTTTTTAAGTTAGATAGTTGCTCCCTGGTGTCCTTTGCACTCTGGTGGAGATGGGGTGCAGTTACCCTGGTTTCTGTGCTCCTCACTTCCTCTGTGCGTTATGTATCAGTTCTTCCTCTGATTAAACTTTCTGTGAGAGAGTATTCCTTCCTTTCTTGTCAATTCTTGTGCTTTTTGTGATGTCTGGTGGCTGATATATCTATTTTTCCCTCTATCTACATTTATTCTCTAATCACTCCTAAGGGAATCCCTCCAGCAAAGTTTTAACTCTTTTAGTCTGAATTAAGCAGTGACTCCACCTGCAGAGGCAAACCCCACTTTTAGTAAGATTTTTCTACTAATTTATTAAGAAAGCCTAATGAAGATCTTTTTATTGATTTATTTTAAAAATAAAAGAAGGAAAACATATTAACAAACAGATATCTATTTACAAGATAGCATAAGAACAATACAAACAATACAGAGTTACACACAAAGTTGTAGGAAATTAACAATGGCTGTATTATGTATTAATGATCTGAATTTCTGTACAATCTGTAGTAATTTCATCCTTTTCATTCCTTACTGCATGAATTTGAGTTCTTTCCTTTCATTTTTTGATAAGGTTGGCCCGGGGTTTATCAATTTTATTTATTTTTTCAAAGAACCAACTTTTTGATTCATTTATTTTTTGTAGGATTTTCTTTGCCTCAGTTGCATTAATTTCTGCCCTGATCTTTATGATCTCCTCCCTTCTTTGGGCTTTGGGCTTGACTTGTTCTTCTTTTTCTAAAAGTTTGAGGTGCAGCATTAGGCTATTTATTTGTTCTCTTCCTGTTTTCCTTACATGTTAGTTCACCGCTATAAATTTCCCTCTGAGAACTGCTTCCATTGCATCCCACAGATTCCAGTAGGTGGTATTTGCATTTTCATTTGTTTGTAAATATTTTTTATTTTCTTCTTTAATTTCTTCTGTGATCCATTGGCTAATGAAGATCTTCTTCTTTTTTTTCCTGCTTCCAGGTGCCTATTCCTAAGATTTGCTCAGCAGTGAGCAAATGAATCTAATCATGTGAACATAAGTTGTCAGGTAAAAGCTTTGGCATAGCCAGCTAAGAGGTAAGCTCTGGCTCCTGAGAGGCATGCATCCTGGCAGGTGCTTGGGAAAAGGGACTGATGCTCACGGTTAGCTAAACCTCATAGAAAAAAATACAACTTCTGACCTGTGATATGTCAAGTGTGCTGATTTTCTGGTTTAACAACATTGAGGAATTAAGTAGGAGAACAAAGGAGAAATTTAGGAGAGTTTTATTAGAAATAAGAACAACAGCTCTGCGGTTTCCAGGAGGGTTCCCAAGTATGTGATCACTAAGAATCTTTGGTCGGAGATAATTTGTACAGCAAAATCAGTGTGGTTACAGCATGCTCACTGTAATATCCTATAGGATTACAATTCTACACACTTAGCTAGTATTGATCCAATGGGGAAATGAGTCACATAGCAGGAGAAACAGAAAGAAAACTGGCACTTTGGTGAGGAAGGGGAGTATGGGTATGAATAATCTGCTCACCCACCCATGCATCTGATGACTACCTGGGCCCACTGGACCAGGGGGTGCTAATTACACTATAAGCACACATTGTTCTTTATTTCTAAGGAGGGAAGGCATGCATGTCTGGCTATTGCTTTTCCATTTTGAGGCCTGGCTTTCTCCAGATTTGCCTTCAGCCAAAACTCTAGTGTCTCTTTTCTGTGCTGACTTCCTTGAGGGTGCAATCTCTCTCTGAATGTACATCAGTTTTTATATAATTTAGATATCTCCAATAAATCCATGGTCAGGACTCCAGCCACATTCCAGCAGCTCCCAGTAACACATTTGAATCCAAGAATCTCCTTCCTTTCCTAGTCATAGTATCAGCTGACTATAAACTCTTGTTGATAAAATGGAGAATGTTGTTTGGCAAGCTGACAAGCTCTAGCTGGTTTCTGGATGGAAAGTGCAGTCCAGGAATCTAGTGTCTGCACAATTTTGATCTTGTCTTAGGTTGATAGGCAAGGCCATTTAGATAAGGTAAAGATCTTCAGTATTTGACTATTTGGACCTATTGCAGGTCATTCTGTGTGCCTGACTCATCATCAGTGCTGTTTGGAATGATAAATGAGAAAAGATTCACAGATAGAGAAAATTTCCAAGCATTCATTACTGTTTGGAGTACTCATTTGTTTTTATTTTTCTTTTGTATGCTTTCCTTTGCTCTTGCTTTCTTTTGACCTCTCTCTCTCTCATTAAAACCTCTTTTATTCTACAGTGGGAAAGGTTTCAGTACCATCTATAATTCTGTAAGCCATTTGGGGCTTCCAGTCACTCTGAGGCTTTTTTGTGAGCCAATATAAAGTTCAAGGTTCTTGAAATATCTGTGGTCCAAAAAATTGAAATAAGATTTTATAAGAGGATAGAGGCACTAGTGGTGTGTTTGAGGAGCTTTTGTGTAAATTGCTTAGTAATAAAAGTGTTTGTGCTATTTTGCAGCTCCCTAGAAATGTTTAGTTACCTGTAACTTAGAAAAGGATGCTTTCATTGTGATATAACGTGGTCTACACAACTGAAAGTTCACTCAATTTCCTGGAGCTGTCCTTACGCAGATTATTTGGAGCAATTTTCACCAGGATGACGTCCATAGCTGTTTGGTGGGCCTGTTCTAGATTAGTGACAAGTGAAAGGAAGCACCTTCTGTACCTAGTGACCATGAAACTACTTGCCCAAAGTTGGAGAGTTTATTGGAGTTTAAATTTACCCTCATCTTGACTAACAATCCTTGGTTAATTCTAAACAAGTTGTTCTTCAAAATATTTGTCAAAAGTCGTTTGCTGAAAATTAACTTTTGTTTCCTTCCACCTTCATTCTTTAACTACAAAAAAGACGAAATTCGACTAAAGATATCTCGTCTTTGAGTTATCCTCAGTAGAGAGCACTGTTCCTAAACTGGTTTCTTTCTTCTGTAAGAGAGGCCTTGAGTAATATAGACAGGATAACATGTATAAACTTCTGAGCAATCTAAATTTTAGCACAACTAGGGCTATACCTCAATAGCATAGTGCCTACCTGGCAAGTACAAGGTCCTGAGTTCAATTCCCAGGATGACATAATAATAATAATAATAATAATAATAATAATAATAATTTTAGCACAATGGACTATATCTTAAAACCTGTGGCAGGGCCTTTTAAATTAACTAAGACCTATAATAATTTAAAATAGAACAAAACCTTTGGGAAATACGAATGGTGATTAACTAGGCAAGTAATTTCCTTGGAGATATATATTTCTTACTTTACTGCAACCACCTTCAAACATGCAAATTTCAGACTAAGTATTTTTAGAATGACAGAAAAAATATCAATCACAATTATATTCTAGTTGTTCAACTTTTTGAAGAGTATTTTCATTTTCACAAATATAAGAGAGACTAAAGAGAATGTAATTAAAATTTTAAATTTGTTAAGATATTAAAGACTTAGGAGTCAAAGCCAGTTAAACACTGATATAATGTGACACAAAGATTTGGCATGTGGTTCCATGGTAGAGATAATGTGAAATAAATTAATATAACAGTGGCTGAGCATTCTTTCATTTAAAAGTTTAAATTCTTGTTTATGTGTTAACAAATGCAAAGATAACATTATGTAATACAGCATCCAGTGCTAATTCCCTAAAAAAAAAAAGTTTAAATTCTTTAATTTCCCAGAAAATATTATGTCCAAATAGTCCGCACAAAGGCTGCTTCTAGTATTAATAGAAGTGGTTCTGTAGGGAAACAGGACAGATAGACAGGCAGGAAAATAATAAGGTGAAGACCTCAATAAGCTTTTTGGATAATCTTGACTGAAAAGAGTTAAAGCTTCAGTGGGGAAAGCAAGGAACAAGACAAGAACAAAGTTGATAATACAGGCAGTCACTCTGACCAAGTCACCTAGTTGTCTCCCCTCATCTCACAAAGGAATCGATGGGCAGCCACTTTAAAAAACAGCAATATATATATATATATATATATATATATATATATATATATATATTTGCCCTTTACTTAATTACTAATAATTACTAATTTTTCCTTATATATGAAGTCCTCTTAACAAACCCATAAATTCTTCTAACAAGACAAGGAAATTGAAATAAAGTTCATGTACAAATCTGCACATAGATGGTCGTCCCAGGGACGGGATGCTAAGGCCTAAAATAGCAATCAAACAATGACAAATTCTAGGTAGGGTGAAGCCCCTAACACCAATAAAAAGCAGCTAAAAATAAATGGCCCTTGCGTCCTCTATCATTCCAGAGCCCTCTACTCTACCAGGTAGCCATGTAGCTCCTGCGTTTTCCTGCTTTGCAATAAAGTATCCAATAAAATGTCCTCCTTTCCTTAAAATTGTTATGTCTAAGTCTTTATTGATATCAAGTTTATAAATCCCAGAGAGCTGCCACGCAGCATGTGGCAGTGATGCTCATCCCCTGCCCAGGAGCAGTGAGCAGTGCTTGTCTCTCAAGTGCAACATGGCTGTTTCCATGACTAGAAATCCAGAAAGAGAGATTCCATTGGACACAGTGCCCAGCGCTGGCTGGCCCCTGCCCCACGCTGTGGAGCCCTGAAGGGATGGTATTGTAATTAGTCTTCTCTCTACTGCACCAAAAAGGCTCATTCCATCAGAGATCAGAGAGGAAGCAGGAACCTGCTACCTGGGCTGGGATTCAAACCAGTGGCATAGAAATAGTGCTGGAGCATCTAAGCTATTATTTGGTTTGTTAGTGTATTTGGTTTGTTACTGTTCCTTCGGGAGATAAAGCAATTTAGTTTCTCTTCTGCAGCTTCCCCTTAAGGAACTTGGTCTTTCACGGAAAGTTCATCTAGAGATGAGACACGAAAATGTAAATGTAGCAAGTGTTCTATTCTGCTCTTTTTTTTCTTATGGAGGCATGTTTACCAAAGATTCAAAGGGGAAAGAAAGAACCATCCTGAAAAGACTTTAGTCACTATTTGTCTTTTTCTGCCATTAAGGCAAGGCTATTCACTCAGTGCTACTCCCCTGCCCTCTTCAGGAATGCCACCTCCAGCAAGGAGGACTAATAGGTTTGCTTAAATTGGAACAGCTAAGCACAGGAGATTATGTAAACAGACTTGAAAACAACCTATGGAGAAAAATTAAACAGGATCTAGAGTCTGCTTTAGAGAAAATTCTGTCTGTCTGTCTCTCTGTCTCTGTCTTTCTGTCTCTCTGTCTCCACCTCTCTCTCTCTCTCTCTCTCTCTCTCTCTCTCTCTCTCTCTCTCTCTCTCCAAATTTACTTGAGCACAGCATTCTGGGAGCTGCATGCCCTGAACCACCCAATTCTCACAGCTATGAACAGTCAGTTCTAGCTCCTGTCCATGGCCCTCCTCCACCTCCTCCTGCTGTCCATCCCTTCTGAAACCTTGGCATTATAGGAGGATCACATTTTGTTTCTCATGGGGATGTTTCACTCTTGATTTGCTCTCCCCACTGATCCTGAACCTTGAGGACAGTACCTTCTCCTGGGCACCATAAAATCAGTGGCTTATAAAATGAGTCCCTAAGGAGGACGCAGGTGGTACAGGCTGCACTGTGCCTACCAGGTTTTGCTCTCTTGGTTTCCTGGCCTTCACATGCCCTGCCTGGCCTGCTCCCTGCAGCAGGTCCTTCTCAACGCCCCCGCTTATTTTCTGCATCAACACTCCAAGCTCCCCAACTCTGCCAACTCTGCTTCCCACTACTGCCCCTCCAGCTGCCCAGAGGCAGAGGCAAAGGCATTGGTGGTGACTTCCCTGAGCGGAGGCCTTTCCTTTTGTGTTCTCCATCTTCCTCTTGCTGGCAGCTAGCTGAGCACTGCTGCTGCTGCATAAGTTGTGATTTGGCCACATGAAAAGAGTGTAAGTGCAAGGTAGGGGTAGAAAATAGTGTAATAACAGTTCCACAAATGGGTTGTGTCATAAACTAAAATAAGAGTTGCTGAATGATTCATAAATTGATGTCATGGGTACACATCTGAGAGCACTGAGCTTACTTTTTCTCAGGTACTGAGAATCAAATTCAGGACTTCATGATTGCCAAGCAGATGCTATGCCACTGAGCTAAATTCCCAACTCTTTTTTTCACACAAGTTAAAAACATTAATCTTATGTGTGCTTGTCCATCTGTCTGTTCACTCTGTGCTACTAACAAGTTACACCATCTACAGCTGACTAGTCAATTTATTACAAGCCTTCTTTTTATTTTAAAGAAAAAATAATGATACAAAATTTGAAAATAAGATTGTAGGAGAGTAACAATAGTTAGTATATGGCACATTGTTATTTTCAAAGTAGTTGCTCAAATTATAAGATATAGGCATGAAAATTGATCAAAGCGTATAGGCACAAACTTTTCTTTTCAATGAACTTTTCTTTTCTTTGGAATTAGAAATATATACTAGGAATCAAACTCAGGACCTTATGTTTGCCAGGCAGGTGCTGTGCTGCTGGGCTGAATCCCAGACACTACAAACCTACCTCAAAGAACGAAATCTAATATAAAATAATTTTTTGTTCAGGTGCAATGGTTTGTGGCATCATTGCTGTTGCTGTACCTGACCACGTGGTTCAGGAGCCTTTGGAATTTGCTTGTGGGAAGACTTTGGAAAGGTGTGGAATATATATTTTAAAAAATGTAAGAAAGTAAGTATGTATGTACAGCATATCTTACATAGTTGTACTACTGACTTAGGTCACTTGATAGTAAGGAATAGTTGATGATTAATTGTTTGATCAATTTTGCATGTCTCTATCTGTGCTCCTGAATATACACTTCGAAGTTATCAATATGTAAAGCAACAACCATTGTTGATTCCCTGTCACCTTGTCTGTAAATCAGTTTTGATTATACTATTCTTATGCTACTTTGTGTCTGTTTGTTAATGTTTTTGTTCTTTTACTTTTAAAATAATAATAAAAAAAAAGAAAGATGTGGAGACACAGGCTGAAGAAGCCCTGGAATGTCTTATGCTGTGTGTGATGGGAAGATCTGTTCAGCACTCAGGTGATAAAAATTCTGAGAAAAATGCTGTTAGCAAAGATCATGATTAGAAGATTTCTTCTGGGAAGAAGGATTGCACTAGCTCTTGTACTCAAGATCATATGTCTTATGCCTTGGCAGAAAGTTTGTCTGAATTTTTCTTGTGTGCAGATACTTTAACTGAAACTGAGCTTAAAGGCTGCCTACTAACTAATTTGGGAGAAGAAATTTCAAGACAATCTAGTGTCCAAGTCATTGGATGGCAACCGGTACGATCTTTTAGCTAGATTTATATTGAGAATAAAGAGCAAAGAGTCCATCAGAATGATTTAAAATGTTTTCAGTATTGCCAGAAAGGAAACTCCAGTAAAGCAGTGGCCTGCAAAGATGGAAGAGAGAAAAAATTGGTCACTGAAAAGACTAGCAAGCAAAAGCCAAGTATTTCAGGAGAAGACAACAGAGATGGCCCGAGGACAACACAAGAACTAGCGGGAATCCAACTTTTAGAACCTCAAGGTTATAAATGTGAGAGACTGCTTTAAGATAGCCCCAGGGCACCATGTTCCAGACTGGCAGTGACCTAGGGAAGTTGTTCTGAGGGATTTGACTTATAGGCACTTGATCCCTATAAGAAAGAGAGAAGGAAGCCTAGTCTTTGCACCAGCTAACAGACCTTAGCATCATCCAAGTGGTGCCAGTTTTAGATGCAGGCAAATTGCAAGAGTTATTGGGTCAGGAAGACTTCTACCCAAATTTTGGAAGGCCTAGAAGGCTACACAATGTACCCTTGAGACAGCAATGTGTAAAGTTGTGGGTATGAAGCTGAATGTGCAGTAGAGATCCCAGAAGTTTGGAGAAGCCAGAACCATTGGCTCATCTGAAGAAAACTGCAAGGAGGGAGCAGAGCTGACCCAAGAGAGAAGCCTTGGTAGCTACAACCACCAGAAGTGCCATAGGGATGGAGTCATCCAAGCTCTTTCACATTCACAACTAGCCACAGATTTTTTGAGATGTTGGACATGGAATTGCAAAATTTAATGTTTGCCCTGCTGGATTTTAGTCTTGCTTTGTTGTCACTCCTTTATAGCCTCCTCTTTGCAACATTTGTAATGTATGTGTTGTGCCATTGTATGTTGGAAATGTTTAAATTTTTTATTTTTACAGGGGCTTGCAGCTAAAAGTTTGCCAGAAATCTTGGAGGAGATATTAGACCTCGAATTTTTAGCAATACTGAAAGTGTTAAGACTTTGGCAACTCAAAAAAAAAAAAAAAAAAAAAAAAAAAAGACTTTGGCAACTCTTGGAGATAGAATAAGCACTGTTTGCATGAAAGGATGTGCAGGAGATTTGGGGGGGCAAGCATGGAATGTTATGGTTTATGTCTAGTTGTCCCCCCAAAGCACCATGTGGTCATGGGGTGACTTTTCCAGAGGTGACCGGAACTAAAATGTGTGATGATGGTATTAAGAGTGCCTGATTACTAAATTAGTCTACTGATTTGTTTGGCATAGTTTTTGGTAAGATTAAGGGTGTCCCACATTTGGCTGAGTGTTACTACCCTAAGAGAAAGTAGCCTGACTAAAGTATAAGGAACAGAAAGAGGGCTAGTGTAGTTGTTTGTTCCTTGTATTTTGTTGCTTTCTGCCTTCTCCCTGCCGTGTACTGTTGCTCCTCTGCAATGCCCTTTTGTCATGCTACCCGGCCTTAGAGCCATCCAGCAATGAACTAAAACCTCTACAAACTGTGGGCTAAATAAACCTTTTCTCCTTTAACTCTGGATGTTGGATCCTTTTTCTCAGCAATGACAAAAATAAGACAATGGGTTTCTTTTTCACTTTTTAAACTGATTAAGGTGCCTAAAACTGCTTTATGAACAATTTTTGAGCTCATAACAATTTTATTTTTCCTCTTATGTTTTTCTCTTGTTCTTTGGCCTCCTACAAAAAAAAACAAACAGAAAAAATGGTTATCTAAATTTTTGGAAAGAGATAAGTACACTTAAAAAGTTACAGATGGAGGCTTTGCTACCCCTGATAAACATGGTGATTTATTCTATTGATAAAGCCAAAAAGTTTTAACTCAACAGAGAATGCAAACACAAAGCAGATAAGAACCGAGTACGCGTGTGACTGACACATGTGCAGAGACAGGAAGCTGCACAGTCCCATCAGGAGGAGTAGAAAAGAGTAGAGAAGGAGCGAATCATGAGTGAAGATCCTGAGAAACAGTGCAGGTTGGAGGAAGCTGCTTTGAGGCATAAGCAAAAAAACACTGGAGAAAAAGTAAATGGAAATGAAACAAATCAAAGTAA
Source organism: Dinomys branickii (assembly GCA_004027595.1). Taxonomy (NCBI): domain Eukaryota; kingdom Metazoa; phylum Chordata; class Mammalia; order Rodentia; family Dinomyidae; genus Dinomys; species Dinomys branickii. The sequence continues at coordinate 13,929 of PVLD010021679.1, forward strand.
AGCCATGTAAAAACAATCCCAGAGATCTGAGTCTTATGCCACCTGTGAGCTCTGGGTTTACGGAAAACAAACAAAATCTGAGTCCATCTCATCTTAAATTTCAGACACTCTTGGTAACTGGGAAATCATATTTCATCATCTATTATGCTGTTTGTTTGAGGTGTTCCAGAGGTTGTAGATATGTTGAAAGGGATCTCTTTCCATAATTTTCTTCTAGATAATCAAATTATTTTGATTATTTTATAAAAGTGATATATAGCAAGAAAAAGTGATAGATAAAATATGTGTAGTTTTGAAATATTTTAAGTTACAACATGAGTCAATGGTGTTTTTAGTACTTCAGTGTTTGAAAAATATGAAATTTATGGGTAGATAATTAGGTAGTTGCTTTTTGTTTAAACTAGGCATTTGGAACAGCTATAGCAGTTGACTCTTAAACCGAGATTCCACAAATAATTATTGGAATTGCACAATGAACATTTCTTGGTGTTTTTTTTAAAAAGTTGCAGAATGCTAAGAGACTTCAAACTCATATGGAACTTACAACTGAAAGCCTTAGAAAACTGTACATGTATGATTTAAACTATTGTGTAGGTTTGTGTGCATCAATTTTCATATATGTGTCCTGCTTGAGTTGCCTTATAGATCAGTAGATACTCAAGATATTGGCTCAGGTTCTTGCTATTCACATAGCTTACGAGTAGACTAATTTAAATCAGTTTATAAAAGTAAAAATATTTTAAAAGTTGGTGACATATTTCCATCCAGGTTATTAGATAACCAAGATAATGCCAAAAATTAGTTTAACAAATACAATGCCTATTGTCTGTATACAATAACTTAAGGATCTTTCACTGGTCGAAGATAACGTGTTAACTGTTATGATCTACTTCTAATAGATTATGTGGAAATATTCTCAATATAAGTACATGAAGACCTCTTTTGGCTTAGAAAAACTGCTAGACCAGACTATCCTTGGTAAATAAAAGAACAGCTACCTGAAATAAAGTTTCTTTCCCTTTTCATTCACTGGTGGGACCTCCCCCATATTTTCCACAGCCTTATGAGAGATACACCCCACCAAACATTGTGAAATATAATATTGTAATGTATTTACATTGACTGTTATCCAAAGGTTAATTCTTTATGTGTAAAACAATGAGATTTTCTTATTTAAAATACTCTTGTTTAAATTTACAACACTATGTTAAAAGACAATTATGCTATATTCTGCAAAGATGGTTTCTCATGTTTTCTACTGTTAGGACAGTGGTTAATTAAACTGATCTTTAAGAATTTTGATTAAAGAGACTTTTTTGGATAAATAAGCCAAACTTATGTGTTGGGTAATGACTTTATTTGTGGTCAGATCACTTTCAAAAGTCAAATGTGTGACGGAGACATGCTCTAGACAGGAGTTAAATGCACAGGAAAACAGTTCAGGATACACAAAAAGTCTCCATTGTGCAGAGAGTGGGGCTTAGATGTTGTCGTTAATAGAAACAACCAACCCTGCAAGTGAAAGAATCATCAGAGACACTGGTTCGAAACTCACATGCAGGTATAGTCCAGAAAATCTGAAAGGTAATAAGGAGCCAGAGGAAGAGGACGAGGCCACACTTAGACTTCCTAATGAGACAGGAAATGTCTTCCTTTCCTTAAAACAAAAAAAGGAAAAGTCCTAAGTAAAAATCTACAGTAGGGCAGATTGAGGCTTGTGACAGGATGTCACCAGCAGACACCTAGAAAAGGGAAGGCTAGAGCCTTAACTGGCCTTCTTCCCTTACCTTGGCCTTGAAACTAAGAGAGCATGCATCAGGTGATGCCGAGGCAAGAGAGGAGATCCTGTTTGTTACTCAATCTTTCTCTTTCTCTTCCTTTAAAATTAATTCCCCCAAAAGTACAAAAGAGGGCTTTAATTTCAGGGAGCATACAAACTTTCCACTAGAGGTGATTAAGAAAAACTCAGTTACAATGGCCAATCAAAAATAAAAGTTATATGCCTAGGAAAATAAAGATTGATAAATTTACTTTTGGTTTCTATTTTGAGTTGGTAGTTTTGTTTGGTTGACATGATTAAAACATTTATTGTGCTTTATAACTTTTTAGACTACAATTGCAAGGTTAATTTTTCTGCAGAAAGAAAAAATACAATACTGGCTGGGAGTTGGCGACAGCTACACAAATTTATACACAAAAAATAAGAAATAACAGTTAAAATCCAAATGATAGGGGCCAGGAATATAGCTCAGAAGAATCACACCTGCCTGGCAAGTATGAATTCCCATGTACAATTCTTGGTACCAAAAAAAAAAAAAATCCAAATGACAAAAATGTTTATTATAAAAAACTACAGTAAATAAGATACAGTAAAATATTTTTAAAAGCTTTAAGCATATAGATATATCTTTAATTTGAAAGATTTTGTGTAAGATTTCTAGATGGCAACAAAACTAAGTCTCAAATATGTCAGTGAAACATGTTTGCTTATTGGTTTGGTTGAGCTCTGGCTATTCCTTCTAAAAGATCCTTGTGAATCAAAGGAGACTAAGAGGGACTGTGGCCCCAACTCTCAAATCATTAATCACTCTTCCCCAGGTCCCAGCCCTCCTCACCAGTTGAACTGATACTTTAAGAAAAAGGCTTTAACTTCGGGGGCGGGGGGGATAAGAGAGCAGAGTAATGAATACTTGAAGCTTGGCTTCTCTAGGACATAGTGTTTGGGGTCTGGAGGACAGTGAGATTGGAGTGGAACTGAAGTGAGGGAGGTGCACAGGAACCATGAGGGAACTGATAGCGAAGAAGAAAGTAGGAATAGGTGATGCAGAAGAGAAGGCTCACCCTACAAAGAAACTGCAACACCATGGATGGCAGCTGGTTGGCTGACAGCCTGAAAGTAAAATGAAACTAATAAATTTTCTGCTCATGGAGAACTACATCAGGACCAGGAGAATCTTCTGCAGTTGGAGACAGCAGCAAGAACAGAAGACACTGCTTCTTGAGCAGCCCTTCAGGGGCAACAGCTGGTGAGTAACTGTGGTACAAGTGCCCGAGGACACAGGGTGTTTGAACATTGGTGTTAGCTGCTTCACACTGCTAAGTTCGTAGAATGGATGAGGGAAAGAGAGTCACTGGAAGCTTCCAGAAGTTGTAGAGCAGACTGGGGGAGTATATCCACCAGGCAGCAACTGGTGGTCACAGACTCAGTCCCAAGATGGGATACCAGTTTCGTCCTGAGTTACACAGAACTGGAAGCTCATACTGCTGCCATATTAACAATGTTAGTGGGAGACCAAAAAAAGGTACTTACAATTTTATTTCTCCATTATCCCTGAAAGATATCACTGTAATAAATCAGCCTGTTACTGCTGTATTTCAATTGATTACATAGGAATAATCCTCACACAGTGGACAACTGAGTGTCAATGAGGTTGTCTATTGAATCTTCCATCACACCCAGGGAGAGAGGAGGCAAGAATTCCTAACTCAAGAGCTCTGACTGGATTAAACTCTGCAAGTATTCCTCCAAGTTGGCAGAAAGAGGTCCTAAGACTGTGTTAACCCCAATTTCTTTTAGTGGAGAGGTCAGAGGAGTAATTGTGTTGTGAGCATTCAGACTCTGGCAAAGAACTACTTTGAAAGTCACATATGCAGTGTTTAATTAGAATATCTATTCTGTGTTCCCATCTGAGACCTTATTGCTTTAAGGTTTTGTGTCTCTTGAGTTATTTAGCAACAGGAGGTTATGTTCTCTTATGGCTTCATGTGTATATTCGATTGATAAACTTGTATGTTTGTTCTTTCATTGGCTCTGATTTAAAAGGTACTAGGTCTTCTTCCTCATCACAGCTCTTTATCTACTTCCTTCCCTTCAAACACCTGAGACACTATTATTAACATATATCTTTATTCTTTTCTGAACATGTTGACTCGAACTCCTAAGTTTGTAAATTCACCATACTTAGCTCTCTCACAATCACTCCAATCTTCACTTTTCAAATTTATCCATCCTTCCCATCCTAAGCCTTTGGCTCTCTCATATCTTTTGAAGCTCATCATGCTCCCTATGAACAAGTTCTGGTAGCCACATAGCTTTCTGCAATCACAAAGGGAACACTTTTTCTCCCATATCTCACCTTTGTCCTCACAATATGTCCTCCAAGACTCTCAGTACTAAACTTTTAGCTCAACTAAAAGTATCCCAGTAAAATTAGAACCAACATCAATCTTTTCTTCTCATATACCATGGTCTCCCTTAGTACCTAACACTACTCATCCAAATACCCAGCCCACCTCACCTAACTCACTGCAGAGCAATGACAAATAATATACGGTCATAGTGTGCATAGAGAATAGACAACAGAGGGGAAAGTAACTGCAAGGACTGCCATATAGAAGGTTAAGACTGAATCTGGGGATGTTGTAATTAATAGAACCAATTCTTGCAGCAAAACATAGAGACAGAGTTGAAATCACCCTGATTTTGAAAAAATTTAGATTTTGAAATAACCCACATACTCATATTAATAGACACAGTAAAGACCTTTGACCAAATCCAACATCCCTTTATTAAAAAAACCTTGAGGTACAGGGCTGGAGATATAGTTCAGCAACACAGTGCCTGCCTGGCAAGTGTGAGGCTCTGAGTTTGACTCCCAGTAGCAAGAGAGAGAGAAAGAGAGAATGAAAGAAAGAGAGAGAAAGAGGGGAGGGGAAGAAAGAGAGAGAGAGAGAGAGAGAGAGAGAGAGAGAGAGAGAGAGAGAGAGAGAGAGAGAAAGAAAGAAAGAAAGAAAGAAAGAAAGAAAGAAAGAAAGAAAGAAAGAAGGTACATAAGGACCATACCTGAATTTGATAAGGGCTGGAACTGGCAGCCAGTATTATACTAAATGGCAACTAAACACATTCCCACTAAAATCAAGAAAAAGACAAGGATGTCCCATATCACCTCTTCTATTTAAAATAGTAATTGAAAAATTAGCCAGAAAAATTAGACAAATTAAAGAGATAAAAGCTGTAGCTATAGGAAAAGAGGAACTCAAGTTATAATTATTTACAGATGACATGATACTCTACATAGAAGACACAAAATCTTGACCAAAAAGTCTTAGAGTTAATAACCAATTTCAACAAAGTAACAGAATGAAGGATCAACACACAAAAATCATTAGCACATGTGTATACTGACAATGAATGGGATGAGAAGGAAATTATGAAAATAATACCATAAACAGTCATTTCAAGAAAAATGAAATGCCTAGCAACTAACCTAACCAAGGACATGAACGAGCTGTACAAAGAAAATTACAATACTCTGAAGAAGGCTATCGAAGAGGACATCAGAAAATGTAAAGAAAGCCCTTGCTCCTGGATAAGCAGAAGCATTATCAAAACACTTTCAAAACTGTTCTACAGATTCAATGCAGTACCAATCAAAACACCAACATCATAATTTTCAGATCTAGACAAAACAGTCCTAAAACCCATGTGGAACCAGAAGGGACCCAGAGAAGCAAAGTGATTTTGGGTAATCAGAGCAAAGTAGGTGGCATACCTGGTTTAGCAATGCAATAGTGATTTTAAAAATGCATGGTACTGGAACAAAAACAGGGACATAATTCAAAAGCATATGCTGGAGGACAACAAATGGCATTAGAAACATGGTTATTTGTTTGTAGAAAAAGGAAATTGGAACTTTATCCTTCACCATGCACTAAATTAAAAATCAAAATAGATCTGAAATGTAGATATTAAAACAGAAACATTAAACCTTCTGGAAGACCGAATAGATGAAACATTTGAATTCATAGATGTAGAAAATAATTCTCTAAACAGAACCTCAATTGCATAAGAAATAGTAGCAAGAATCAACAAAAGGGATTATATTATACTAAAAAGCTTCTGTACAGCTAAAGACTCAATAGTTGTGAGAGGAGACAACCTACAGAATGGGAAAAATATTTGTCCTCAGATGGAGGACTAATACCTAGAATATACAAATAACTCAAAAAAATTAAACCACCTAAAATTTAAAATCCAGGTTAAAAGTAGACTAGAGAAATAAACAGAGAATTCACAGAGGAAAAAATACACATGGTCAACAAATATATGAAATAGTGCTCAACATCCCTGGCCATTAGAGAAATCCAAATTAAAACAATGCTAAGATTCTTTCTTATTCCACAAAGGATGACAATCTTTAGGAAATCAAAAATACCTATTGCTGCCACGGCTGTGGTGAAAAGTAAAACTTCTGTATTGTCAACAGCAATGTAAACTAGTTTAACCATAGTGTAAATCAGTATGAAGGTTTCTCAAAGACCTGAAATTAGAAATTTCATATGACCCACCTATTGCCCTACTAGATATCTTTCCCCAAAGACCTTAAGTCATCATACTACAGTGATACATGCATACCAGTATTTATAGGAGCAGAATTCATAACAGCTAAATCCTGGAAACAGCCTCTAAGTCCATCAATCGGCTAAAGAAAATATTGTGTTTGTACATAATGGAATACTGTTTTGCTACAAAGACTGACAAATTTGAGATATTTGTAGGAAAATGGATGCACTGGAAAATATAATGTTGAGTGTAATATACCAGGCACACAAGCTTAAGTATGATATCTCTCCTCAAAGTATCTCTCCTTTGACTTAAGCAAAGTACAAATGAAGAAAATGATAAAAGATGGATTGAAAGTGACAAGGGGACAGATTACTTGCAATAGGGAAGTGGTCCAAGGAAACAGGGATGAGGCAGAAAGAAGAAGGTAAGTAAAATGTTGGAATGAAGATATGCAATATACAGGAACCTAATAACCACAATTAATGGGGACACTGTATGCCATAACATGAGCTAAGACAAATAATGTCAACAAGTACAAAAAAGAGGAGGGGAAATCTGAGGAGGAGGGACTAGGCAGAAGGAAGGGGAAGGGGATTTAAAAAAAGCTGTAACATGTATATGTAACCACTCTCCAGGATGAATATAAACTGCATAAGTTACAAACACATACTAATAAAATATTAACATTTAAACAATGGTTTTAACTCTCATCTCTAAAATTGATAATGGACATGGGCCTTTCTATGAGTAACAGGGACATTGAGAATGGTGGGGAAGTTGATTGGCTAATTCTCAACTTGTAGTGGAAATGCCCAGCTGATTTGAGTCAGTATGGTTGCCAGAACAGTAAAAAAGGAGACTGGGCTGGGGCTTATCTTCCTTGAAGGAGAGTCATTGCAGCTGCTTTTCTTCAGGAGCGTTTTGGCAGGTTTTCTTTGAAGGAGCTTTGGCTTCTTTCTTTCTTTGAGGGAGCTTCAGTCCTTAGCTTCATCCTGGATGTCATCTCCTGGCATCCAGTAGAGATCCCTCAGCCTTCTGGCTCAGATCTCTCAGGTTTGGCATAGTCACTTCAGTTTCTGGCAGTGGCCTTTGAGCTTTTCTGGTACATATCCATATGTCTCCCATCGTGGGCCTTTGGACTCCTGAAACTGCATGGGACATTGCTGGGGCTCCCAGCTCTCAGCTGGACCTTTCAGGCCTCCAGTGTGAAGATAGATGCCTGCGCTCTTCTACATCTGACCCCAGTAAGCATTGACTAATACAAATTGTGACAAAAAACAAGGGAGAGGGCTGGGGATATAGCTCGGTGGCACAAGTGCCTGCCTCGCAACTGCAAGGTCCTGAGTTTGATTCCCAGTACCAACAAAAAAAAAAGGACAGAGCTGCCTATTTGGACAATTCTGACCTCGTTTGTGACACTCATTATAGCTGATTTCATTGTATATTAAATATATTCTCATATTCTCTAACTGCAGTTCTTCAAAGACAAAAAATTTAAAGCTGCTTCATCATACTGTTGAATTCCAGGCTAAAGTTGTTTATGGTAATAAGCTTTTCTTTTTGGCTCAAATATCTGACACTTTCTGTCTTGTGTTCCAGGTATTTGTGATTAGATGTACATGGCAATCCAATAGGAGACCACCAGCCACATGACTTTCTAAAGACTTATGTGATATATATGTTATATGTATATTACAATACTTAGAGATGCTCAGATACTGCATGTTCCAAATAATGTCACACCAAAAGAAAAAAGTAAAGGCTAGACATTAATAACTTACAAGGTACAGCTATAGACAGGTACACTTTTCTTCAATGGCACCCTATTAAAAGATGTAAAACTGAGATAAAAGTTAACTCATAAAGAGAACACACTAAAATTTTTTTCTATACTAAGTAAACATTTAAATGTTTCAAAAATAATGGTTCTAGTATAAAATATCACAATTGTTATGCTAAAATGTTATGTTTCCCTTAACCTCTAGGTTTTGTTTTCTGTAAAACTTTATAATTGTTACCTGGTAGCATTCCACAGAGATTCAACTTCTAAAACAACCATAATGGATAAAAAAAGCAACAGATCCCTGTTCATAATATGTATTTCAAGGTGTTTGATATCTAAATAAAATCATAAAATTAAACCCACTGATCTAGGTGGTCAACAACTAAGACTTAATGACCAGAGCTAAAATGCTAGGGGAGTGGCTAATAAGAAAGCAAATATTCTGAACCTGGCCCTTGAAAGTCAAAAAGACCCAAGACATAAACAGACTTTTCTACAAATCCTACAACTTTATTGAGTCACTCAACCTCCTAAACAGAGAAATTGTTAGGCCCCCAACAAAAGGAGTCAAAAAATATATAGTGCACTTAAAAAAAGTTCACCAAAGAAATGTCTCCCCTGCTTTCATGAAAAGCCATATGTTCAAATAAGTCTGTGACCCATCCCAAAATCTGACACTGACAGAGGCACTGAGAGGCTCAGTGCATGGTTCCAAAACTAATGCCTGAAGAGACTTAATTGACATATGCATAATATATTACATTATATATATATGGGGGTCACTGAAGGATTATTTATATCACAGAAACCCACTACATTGCTGGCCCTTAGAGAAGAAATAAAAAATGCATATGCAGCAATTGCAATGACTAAGGTTACTCAAGCAGTAGTTTACCATAGTAATAAATTTCTGGGAGGTAATGGCCACCAATGTGAGTACCTCTTGTAATTATAGAAGCCAAAGGTAACTTGTATTAATCACATGATTTCTCAGTACATTTAATATTAAAATATGTGTATATGAGGTTTTCATTTCCTGAAGTGAGTATATATATTTTTGGCAGACTGTGTATACAGAGTCTGCTGAAGAAATGAATATACCAGGATTAGGGTTAGGGTTTGGGTGCTATCTGTGAATGATGGGAGACAGTGGCAACTGGAGTATACATCCATTGAACAATGTAATCTCATTCTGGTCAGCATCAGTCGAATGTTCTCCTATGAAAAGATAGGATGTTGGAAATCAAATTGGGCTTTTCAGTGCTTTTGTGGCAATCTCAGGTTATTCACCCTTGACTTTAATCCAGCATCATGGAGATATGAAGTTGTCTTAAACATATTTTTTCTTAATTTCATTGGCTCATTTTAAATACACATAATGATAGCATTCATCATAGACAACATGTGCTTCTACATGATATATCTTGATTCTTCTTTTTTCACAGTCCCCTTCCCTCCCTTCAATCTCTTCTCCCCTTCTTATTTATTGAAGCTTTGTTTCCACTTTTCCTTTTCTCCTTTTTGTACTTTTAAAGCCACTCTCGTTTGTTATGTCAAGTATTTGATATTCCTAGCATAGAAAAAGTTAATTCGTCTAGTTTATTCACAAATGAGGTATGGATATATTTCTCCCTAGTTTGAGGGGTGTTGTAGTTGGGAAATAATGCTGAAATCCTTTTAAAAGCTGAGATAGGTGGTCATTCACAAGCTGGAAGAAAGAAGGACTTAGCTCAGTCTCTTTCAAAATCTGTGCTAATATTTGAAATATTTCAAAAATGCTAATGTTTTATCATTGCACTCAATTTCAGTTTGACTCTAAATACACCCACTTTACCTGGTAACTTGAACACAATGGCCTTTCTCATCTAAAGTGCCAAAATAAGTTAATTGAGCAGACAATGTCATATGAATAGGCAGGTTTGCTGACGCATTCTGTTATTGATACATGCTGCCAGTGATGACTGTTTCTCTAAAAGAAATATCTAGAGCTTATACCTCAGAAACCCTTGCCAGTGATCTACCTTTAGAAAGCATTTCACTTCTGTGTATAAGAGAAGATGTGTGTTCTTCACATCCACCTATTCACAGAGCTGATAAAGAGATGTGAGTTAAGGACATGTTCATTAATATGGCTGATCATGTTAATCACATCTGGGAAAATATTGTTAAATTCAAGTGACATTTTTCAGTTATTTCACATTTTTCTATTGATGACACAGTGCATATAGTCTCACATTCAAAAGTGATTATCTTTTACAGGTGTAGCGAAACCACAAAGCCATCCACTCACAGCAGCCACTCTGTCCTTGCATATACCAACATAAAATGACAAATTAAATTTTCCTGATATATAATCATTTAATGAGTTGAATGGTTCTCTAGCTTTGGTGTTGGCTGGAGACAAAAGTGCTTATAACATATCCTCATGTGCATCTGTCTTGGTTACTTTTCTCTCATTGTTGAGACAAAATACCCAACGCCCAGAATGAAGGAAGGGAAGGTTTATTCATCTTACAGTTTGTGGAGGTTTCAGTCCATACTTGGCTGGTTCTGAGTCAGAGTGGCACATGGCAGAGGGCAGCAGTTCATGGCAGTGGAACAGCAAAACAGCCAGAGCAAAAAGGAGGAATGGCAACAGGGAGAGCAAGCCTCTTTACCTCCCTTATACTGTAAGCAGGCTACTTCCACTCAGGAGGTATATAACACTCACATAGACTCCATGCCCTCTTGCACAGGCTCAGGATGGATACAAAGTAAGCACCCTGGCTTCCTGCTGAATCACATAGTTCACATTCTGAATTTCTCAAATTGACACGGTGAACCGCATCCAAGATGGAGAACTGCTGAATCACTTAGCCAAACCTCTGGACTCCCCCAGTTGACACAGTGTATCAACCATAAGAGCATCCTTCTGAAAATACATCTCATGAAAACAAGCATTTTTGCCTCATTGTCAGCATTTGTAGACTCATTAAACTGGATTGCATACCACAGTGAGTCACTGATCCTAACACTTGTGTGCAAATATCCTCTGTTAGTTCATCAGTTCCTCTATGCTGGTAGCAAAAAGAGGAAAATTTGCCACCCTTTGGCTGTAGCCTCTTCTAAATATTCATGAGAAATGACCTTAGGAGTAACCAAGATAAACCCTTCACAAACAGTAAAGGACTTCAGAGCTTTAACCATGCAATTATCCACTAATAATGTTGCTCTTGGTGCAGACACATTTGATAAATTCATAACCCTTAATATTTGCTTGTTTTTCTGTTTGCGTTTTTTTTTTCTTTTGAAACCTCTAAAGGCTTCTTTTATTTTAATTCAGGGTGATTAGTCAGTATTTCATGAAGAAGTTTGAAGATTTTCTGTCTCTGTTGGATAGCCAGTCACATTTTATACAAATCAGGTTGGAGAATAGGAATATCATTTGCAGTGAACCCATAATTTAAGTAGAGATCTTGTTTTCTCAATATTGCTTTCATTCTGTTGGCAGACTTAGAGTCATGTGCTGTCTGACCACTGGGCCTTTCTGCCATTTCAAAGAAATTTTTCAGTGAAGTTTGTTTTTTACTGATTTTGGCTAGGATTAGTTTGTGGGCTTAACAAAACTGTGACCGAGACAGGTGCATGGTTTGGGAGAAAGGTGGAGATGGAAGTGGTACATAAATAATAGGTGTACCATGCATGGGACAAATGTGTTGGATTATGATTTAAAGCCTGCCACAAGGTGTAGTATAATTATCATTTACCATTCACTGCTAGGGTTTTGATATGAGTGTACAAGCAAGTGATTTTATATTGTCTTTGTACAAACAAACCCCTCTGATAATGTAATATATATTTGCAGCCATACCCTAGCCTCAGCTGTACCTCAGATCATCAGGTATAGTATTTTCATAAGGAGCATGTGAGTTATTTCCCTTGCATGCACAGTTTGAAGTATTGTTTGCTCTCCTATGGCAATCAAATGATATGTTGATATCAGGTTGGAGAATAGGAATATCCTTTTGCAATGAACCCATAGTTGTTGTTGATACGACAGAAAGTGGAGCTCAGGCAGTAATGTGAGCAAAAGGGATGCGTTGTAAATATAGATAAAATTTTGCTTCCTCATTCACCACTCACCTCCTGCAGTGTCACCCAATGCTTAACAGACCACAAACATGAATCTGTAAATAGGCTGGGAATTGGAGTTTGCTGTTCTAAACCTTTGTCAAAAATCAATTGAATATACTCACGTAGATATATATTGAAGTCTCTATTCTGTTCCATTTATCATTTTGTCTAGATTGACATTGATACAGTCTTGATTATCGTAGGTCTAATATAAATCCTTAAATCAAAGCACTGCAAGTCACCATGGTTTGTTGTTCATCGTAAATGTTACTTTAACTATTCAATGTTTTAATTTCTGTATAAATTATAGAATCTGCTTATCAACTTCTACAAAAAATTTCTTGACTACTGATTATAATAGGGTTATATTTCTTGATCAATTTAGGGAGAATTTATATCTTAATGATGTTAAGTTCTTTTCAGAAGAAAATATTACAAGAGAAACTTAAAAATTTAACTTAAAATATTTCAAATTAGAGCCTGGCCTGTGGGCACCATCTGAGCAGCCCTTTGAGCACGGAACTCTTATCAGGTGAGGCCTGCACATCAGCTCTACCCCGCGCCTTCAGGCAGGGAAGGAGCTCCAACTGGGAGGGCCTATCCATGTTGGTGGGTGAGGCCTGCAGTGTGGAAACAGCCTCAGGCTCTGTGGCCCTCTGGGTTGGGAGGTGAGGTCTGCTCTCCCCTGACCAGCTACCTGAGGATCCCAGAGCATCAGCCCCTCCCTAGCCTCCACTGGCTTCAAGGCTGAGGCCCACATGCTTTCCGTCCACGGCCTGCAGACCCTGGTACCAAAGGACAGCATTCTGCCACCATAACACGTGTGGTCTAAGCTGTGCACCCCAGCAATTGCCTGGGATTCTTGGGCCTAGTGGTCCACCATCTGCTACCACCTTGGGATAAGTTTGATATCCAGGTAAACTAGGGTCCCTAGAGTCCTTCATGAGCTTCCTGGGTAGCTTGTAGCTCAGCAATTTTCATCTGACATCCAAAATGACAAGACATAGGAGTAAAACGCAATCTAAGAACACAACTCGACCCAGAACAAGTACAGGAGACAATGACACAGGAGAACTAGCAAGCCACATACCTGAAATTCCTGAAATGATTGTATCTGAAGTAAAGAAACAACTCCATCAGGCCATAGAAGAGGTCAAATCAGAAATAATCTCTCAGGCAAAAAATGAAATGAAAATAATAATGGAAGAAATGCTCTACACATATAGAGAAGAAACAGATAAAAAATAGATGAACAAAGGCAACAAATGGAAACATTACAAAAGCAATTTAAGAATGAATTAGAACACATGTAACAGACTCAAAGAGATTTACAGGAAATCAAAACTTCCACTGAACACTTGCAAAACTACTTGAATGAACCGAAGATAGAATTTCAGGTCTTGAAGACAGCGTGGGAGCTAGCAACCGTGAAAGGAAGGATCTCTTAAAGTCATCAAGGATCCAGGAACAATCAATCCAACAGCTGCAAGATGAGGCAAAGAGAAATAATGTCTGAGTACTAGGAATCAGTGAAACAGCAGGAGGCAACACAAATGACATAAAAGCATATTTGCAGAAATAATAGCAGAAAATTTCCCAAGTGTAGTAAAAGATTCTGATGTGTGAGACTGGTCCGAGAACAATAGACTCCCAAACAGCCAAATTAGAATTTAGTAGTGCTTTTAATAGTTGAGCCCAATGGCCCCCACTCACGCCTCTGTTTCAAGGCTGAGAAGTGACAGCCCCAAGCCCATTGTATGCAGGGCTTATAAAGACAAAAATCACAATGAATACACAGGTGTAGCAGGGACGTTATGCTTGGGTAACTGTCCTGTTTCTGGCAGGGACAGGCAATGTTCCTTGAATTCTTTATAAGAAAGAACAAGGAACCTTTAAACAATAATTATGTTACCGTACATGATTTTACCTGTTTGAGGTGAATCAGAGGTCAAGCATGGGGTCAGTCTAGCAAGCAGCGGGGTACTTGGGCCATTACATTCCCCACTGGTTTTTGTTAATGAATCAAATCATAGATTCATCAGCTATATCCTCACTGGGGAGGTTTTTGTACCCAGTTCGGGGTATCATTAGTTTGACAGATTGAATCCTCCCCTGAATATATTTTAGCAAATACTTTATAATGCAGGGACCAACCGTAATCGCTATAAGTAATAGCATTAGTGGTCCAGCTAAAGCTGTTATGAGGGTAGTTAACCATGGGGAAGTCGAAAACAAATTTGGAACCAATTTTGTTTATGTCTCTTCTATTTATCTCTCTCTTGCAGTCTCTTTTTTTAGTTGGCTTAAACTTTGATTACTCCAGAATGGTTGGTATAGAAACAAGTTTCTCCTAGGGCAAGACATAATCCCCCTTGTTTTAGGAAAAGTAGGTCTAAACCTCTTCTATTTTGCAAAACCATCTCAGCCAATGACCCGAGAGATTCTTCTAATTTATTGAATGACTATTCCAAAGTGGCTAAATCCTGGTCTATCTGTTGACTTAGTTCTCTATAACTTTGATCAGAAGTAACCAGAGCGGCTGTCCCCAATGCAGCTGACCCAGCCATGCCTATTCCCAGTAATGCTGGTATAAGGACAATGTTTGCTCTCCTGACTCTAGGCAAACCTGTCAGGGCCAAATGTTGTCTACCACTCTCCCCAGAATAATAAAGCACTTGGGGGAAAATGTGACATAGGACACATAGTTCTGGGGGTCTCTGTACAGCAGCTTGATAAAATATACATGGTGTTATGCCAGCAGTACAAGCAAACCAGGCTTCGTGAGGGGCCTCTAAGTGCAGGCTGGGGGAGTAAGTTTGATTTACAATATCAATTACATTGGTACAAATATTAGTTGTGAGAGGAATCCCCTGGGGAGGTGAGGGAAGAGTAGTTATAGGGTTAAGTGGGAAGGGGGCTACTATATCAGAGAGTGGCCCAGTGGGGAGGAGTGCCTTTCCTGTTGTTTCTACTTTATTTTGTATAGTGAGACAAACTCCTGGATCAAAACCGGAAACATAGTCTCATTCCCCAGGTTTTTCCCCCTTTCCAACTGGGGTGTGTGGGCTGAAGGGGCTCAAAGAGTAAGGGGTTACAAGCACCTATATTACAAGTATTATCTTGGTGGAGGAGAGTGACCTTGAGAAATTGGGTCAGTGTGTTTCCAGGGGGCAACGGACTCACATCCCCAATAACTACAGTAAAAGTCCTCATAGTTTTGGCAATTGGGATCTGTTGAATCCCCAGGGCAGGCATATAACTGGACACCTCTAAGGGAACGTTCTAGTGAGATTGAACCACAGGCATATCCTTTATATACTGTCATGGCCAAGTGGACTCTGTCAGCTCCTGTGCCCTGGCGATTGCTCCATAATGTTCCCATGATTTTGCAAAGATCTACTCTCAGCTCTGGGTTGCCTGTGCTTTCGTTTCTCACAATCATACGCCCATCAAAGGAGTTGGTGAGCCACCAACTTCGGCGGAGAGGAATGTGTTTATGAGGGGAGGGACTCCTGAGGACTATGTTTAACAGGAGAAATACCCTTACCATCTTGTAAGCTTGACCTTTAAGGGGTCAGAGGTCCTTTTAACAGTCCACTTAGCTGCACCTTCTGGCTCCACAGGAATAGTCTTTATGTGAGAATGATGGATCCAGTGACTCTTGCCAGCGACTTTTACAGCTGTTGGTGTGCTCAAAATGACGGTGAAAGGTCCTTCCCAACGGGTGTCGAGGGAGGAGTGTTGTGTTTTCTTGATGAGAACTAGGTCTCCAGGTTGAGCTGTCAAGGGGTCGCTGGGCTTTTTAGGAACTGCCTGATGTTCTCGGAACAGACGATGAGTGGACTGGAGGAAAGGCTGGAGGGCCTATAGGGACTTAATGAATTCTCCATTAGTGATAGCCGCCAGTTTATCATCATGGAGATGAGGAACCCAGGGAGGGGGTCGCCCATACATGGCCTCAAAGGGAATGATTCCCAGGATTAAAGGAGTATACCGAGCGTGCAGAAGGGCAAAAGGAAGGAGACTCACCCAGTTTTCACCAGACTCTAAAGCCATTTTAATAATGGTTTCCTTCATAGTTCTGTTCATTCTTTCTACTTGTCCTGAACTTTGAGGTCGGTAGGCACAATGTAATTTCCAATTAATCTCCAAAGCTGTAACTAGATTTTGGGTCACCTGAGCTATGAAAGCCGGGCCATTGTTAGACCCCAGAGATAAGGGTAGGCCGAATCTGGGCACTATCTCATATAGAAGCTTTTTGGCCACAATAACAGCAGACTCCGTCCGAGTAGGAAAAGCTTCTGTCCAACCAGTAAAGGTATCTATGAAAACCAGGAGGTATTTGTATCCTCCCTTTCCCACTCCCATCTCAGTAAAGTCCAATTCTCAGTGGTCTCCGGGGTACAGACCTCATTGTCGGACTCGTGAGCCTTGAGGTGTCTGTTTGGGGTTGACTCGGATGCTCTGTGGGCATTTGAGGCTAGAAGCCTTTGCCAGCCGTGATAGTTTGGGAATAAAATATCGGTCTCGATAAAGCTCTGCCAGTTTGGTGCCCCCCAAGTGTGTGGTGCGGTGAGTCTCTTGGACGAGGTGAGGTCCAAGTGCCTCTGGGATAAGAATCCTCTTATCTGGGAGCATGAGCCAGTTTTCTGGAGGTGAAGGCTTTGCCTTTACACATTTATGATTTTATTAGATCCCCACCTTAAAGCTTGAGTCACAGCTATCAATT